>JAOTAV010053336.1:0-15881 GCA_026546445.1 Cyclargus thomasi
CGGGGGCCCGGGCGCGGGGGGGGGGGGGGGGGGGGGGGGGCCCGGCCGCGCCCCCCCCCCCCGCGGGGGGGGGGGGGGGGGGGGGGGGGGGGGGGGGGCGGGCGCCCGGGCCGGCACCTGCTCCCGCGGGAGGCCGTCGACCCCGTGCCTTGCCCGCCTCCCCCCGCCCCGCCGCCAGGACCTCCTGCCCAGACGGAGCCCTGCGGGCGCGCACACCTCCACTGATCAATTTTGTTTTATCATTTAGGTTACTCGTTTAATGATCGTGTCTCGCCGATAATCCCGTTTGGGGCTTTCGGTAGGCCTTCGTCGGGGGCAAACAACTTAACTTCTCAATTGCAGTCCCTAATTTTGAGGTGCTTTCAGCCTTTATGTACTGGTGAATAATCGCGTACCTTTGTGTTACATTCGTAGCTAGCTAGGGCCCATCCATAAAGTACTTCACACCAAAAGGGGGAAGGGGGTAGGCAAAGTGTGACATGGTGTGAGTTGCGACAGGGGGAAGAGAGCTAGGGACCCCTCTTTGTGACATTACATTTCATATGTTCTAAATTTAATCTCGAAATTTCAAATAGTGGTTTAATTTTTACAAATGAAATTGCAAATCTGTGACATTACAATAGGGGAGGGGGTCTCCAAATGCGACAACCTGTGACAAGGGGGGATCTAAAAATCATGAAATTCGTGTGCGTACTTTATGACTATGACGTAATCAGTATAGACTACATACATAAAACTTCCTTTGTCAATCTGCCACTTTATCTATCGATTATCCTGCCGTTTAAAGAAATCGTTTCTAGTAGAAAAAACGGCTTTTTTAACTTTGACAAACGATGTATGGCTCGTTCTGTAATTTTGTGGGTTGTTATTTGAGACTTTCTTAATCATGTATTAATATGGTTTGTATAGCTTCATGTATATTCATGTATATAATTAATAAGTTTAAGACGTTCAGTAGACGTTTGCTTCACCATATTGAAATCAACCGGCTGCCAGGTTCCCACTTCCTAGTATCGGTTTATGACGAGGCCGCGGCCGGTGAGTCAAAAGTTGAAGATTCAAGACAGGAAAATGCGATTCGTCAGGGAAGAGGGCTGCGGGCGGGCGGCGGGGGGCGAGGGGCAGGCGAAGTGCGGCGTCAGGCGTGTAATCGAATTGATTAGCGGCGGCGAGCGAGCCCAACGAACCACCACACCACACGCCGCGCCGCGTCGCCCGCCTCGACGCCCTGCTAGTGCCGCGCGACATCGGGAGATATCGGGATATATACGATAAAATAAATAAAACACTACGACAATAGCTAACATCATCGTTCGTAACAATGAAACCATCCGCGTTAATCAAAACGATCTAACTAGGTCCAGGCCCCAAGGCCTTATTAACCCATAGACTAATAAGCTGCAGCTTAGGGCGCGAAGATCGGGAGGGGGCGCAGAAATCATCTTCGCATGGAGTGTTAATTTTGGAAATTGAAAAAAGCTTGTGATGATCGGTGGCTGCCTAGGTCTTAAGCAATATATTGCTGTACAATGTTCACTGCCAGCACGCTAAGCTAAGTCTCTTCAGTTCGTGTCGGTACTCAAACTACACCGTCATCGTTTTCATTAGCGACTACAATGACGCGTCGACGTGACGGGCCGCCCGCGTGTGACGTGACCGAGTTTTTGCCTCACGCCGGGAGCTCGTCTATTCTACGCTCCTTAGTAGTCATTAATTTTTAATTTAATCAATATTACTCGAGTATGGGGGCGGGCGACCCGACTGTTTGTGAAAATCCGACCGTGTAATCGTACGGTGTAGACGGCCGGTGACGCGGCGGATCTTCCGTCTCCACAGCATAGCACGCGGAAGGCGTAGTAACTTTTAGTTATCTGTGATTTCGATACGAATGATCTAACGTAAGATAGATCATATTGGCTTCCTGGGTAACGTCCGATATCCATCCGGCTCTCACCAGTACCTGCTATCTTATCTCGCTCCGTATTTAACTATTTACATGTAAATGAGCGCTACTATTGACAGTCCCGGGGCCCGAGTAACGAGGCGGTAATTGCCCGGCCGCTACTCCGGCGGCGGACGACGGCCGGACTGTTGCGTCCGAGATGTTATCTGCCGCCGGTACTGAAGTGTCTATCAGCGTCGAAAGTGTCGATTGTAAAGTCGCAATATTTATCGCGAGCTAGATCGTCGCTTATAACGAGGGCCCGATGCAAATTTATGTAAACCGATAACCGCCGACCTCCGCTGAACGAAATAGAAAAACGCGTTTGAACAGTCGAAGGTCGAATCGCCGGGACGTACCTCGAAGTCGTGTAGTGGTGTAGTGTGACGGCGAACGATCGTCAGTCACACGATACGCCGCCGCCGCCGTTAACACTAACGAGCGTGTAATAGTCCAGGATGTTCGCACCTCGTCACTGGTCAGTCGTCGGACTGCGGCCCGCGCCAGTCTAGCGAGGTGTTCTCACACAACGCGGTTCGGATTCGGCCCGGAAATTAAATAAAAATATAAAAAATAAATACGCAATTGATTTCTATTGAGTCCATTCGATATCGCCTCCATTGCCGTTATCTTTTCAATGCGGCTTGTGTAGAGATAATTCATACGGATTATCGCTGCGCGGTGGAGCTCGCTACGATCTCGTACCGAGGAAACTTCAGGCTCCATTTATGTAACCAGCAGATCATTACAACTTAAGCCATCATCAAAATTACAACTTAAGCCTCTTGTAGATCAAAAATCGACTAAACTCACAAACACACATATTTTTAAGCCGCTAAGGCCATATGATTGTATAGCTTAGATTACTATCAAAGTATCACTGACCATAAAATAAAATAAGAACGCTAACTCGTATACTCGTATTTGCCAAGTTATTTCGAGATCCGGGTCTGGGAGGTTTTTTTTGCAATTAACTAAACACACGGCTACATTACTTAGTTTTGGGTCGCATTTTTGTCGAATCTGTCTCCAATAAATCTTTTTCGCGGACGAGCGCAGTCATGGAGGTGCGGGGGGGGGGATACGTCGGGCTCATTAAAATACCAGTAGAGGGCCGGCCGGCGCGCGGCGACAGCTCGTGAGAAGACCGCGCTAATTAAGCCGATGTCCCCTGATATACAACCAGCGACGCCGACTCCAGTCCAGCTGTGACTCATGGAGGTCGATGCGTCTGTAATTCGAAAGATTTTGAGATTCATCTAATAAAGGGACCTACTGGCTATATTCTTATTATTATGGAAATGCGCGGAGTTTTCACAAAGTTTCTCCGTATAATGACAGCACAACGCCGCTCACTCGCACCGACTTCTTCGGCGAAATAATCGGAAATTGCATATTCTCGTTGATTGGTTTTGCTTTCAATTTCCGTCGAGCGTGAGGCCGGCAGCCGTCATTACCGCCGCCATCCTGCCGGGTCTCGGCCCTCAGTAGCCCGCACGTATAAAGTCTGTCGGCGGAGTCGGAGCTCGTAACCCACTGGCGAGGCCGCAGTATCGCGGCACCGGACCGCCACCGGACGGACGTCGATAGCCACGTCCGTCCGCTGCGCCGCGTCACGCTGCGTCACGACGCGATATCAATACTGTTTAGGTAACGACTTGTACATTTTACTTGCATCGTGACAATTTCAGAATCGCGTCGTGGGGCATTCTGAAACTTTGTTAATGCTAGTCTACGGTAGAGGACCAGAAAGTTTATTTACTGGATAGGAGCAGCTGCTGAATCATCGTCACAATAATATGAGTGTATACAAAACGAACAGTGCGACTCGCGAGGTGGCGGTCGGTGGTGGTCGGCGACTTCCGCCGGATGTCGCACCACCGCGGTGTGTATAACGGGCCGGTATCGATCGGATATGACAGACGATACTCGATATTTGATATCGACCTGCCACCCGCAGACCGCAGCCCGTTGTCTGCGCGTGCTCTGTGGCGCGAGCGGGCCGCTCGCGTCGTCGCCCCCGGCTCTAGGTATACCCGGCGGCTACTGTTACACTATCGCGCCGGGCTGGGGACGGGCGCGTGCGGGCGGTTATCGCTTATCGGCTCGACTCTCGCGGCTCATCCGTCGTCCGCCCCGCGCCATATCTCGTGCTATTTCGCCACATTATAATGCTGCTATTTTTCTCGCACATAAATAAACTATTTTTATACGATATCAATATAGGGGCGTTTTGTCAAATATTATGTAGATGATAATGAGAACGTTAATATATTAAGCTAGATATTAATGTAACTAACGCCGCAGCGGCTAGGGTTAGATTAACAGATTTTTTAGCAAATGTAAAGCCGATGCATGTTAATAGTGATTTATTACCACTACACACGGAAATTAAAATTTCAAAGATATTTTGTATTATATTCTAAATCTTAAAATCCGAAACGAGGATCGCCGAAGCTTTTAGGATGCAGGAGGTAACATCCAGAACTCCAGACACTTTCCTAGTCCGGTATTATCGTCCCGCGCTTGCGGGAGAAGCACGTCACGTCACGGTACGATACAGAGTGCAACAGTAATGCACAATTTGTCGGCCGTAAATCCGACCACTGCTTCGAGAGTGGAGAGTTTCCGCGTGTTTCATTTGCCTATTACAGGCCGGAGCCCATTTCGCGGACCGCTAGCTCATCTGCCGGCCGATTAGCCGGCGATCACCCCTCCCTCCCCTCCGCGTGCGTGCATACAGCCCGTGCGACCTCGATAAGTGTGCACATTACTGTACATCGCAAAGCACCGCACGCCGCCCGCGCCGCGCCGCGACCCGCAACTTCTCTACACTACGGAATCCGAATCCTAATCCCCGCGCTAACTCCATGTAAAGGTTTTTTCCACTTGAAATTCGTTAGCATTTAACAGCACCTATCTAAAGAGCTTTGTAATAGGATAAATATAACGATTCTTACTTAGATTTGAAAAGCTCATAACTTCTCATTCGATGTATTTTACGAGCATCCGTACCATATACTATCAGGATACCACAATATTATGATGGTTCCAGGGAGAGGAGTCGTTTGTAGCGGACTGCTGGAAATAAGCGGTGGAGCCACGGACTGTGGGAGCCGTGAGGCCTGTGAGCTGTGAGTAATGAGCGCGGAATGTGCAAGTGTCTGCGACCTCGCTGCGCGTCGTCGGGACCCGGGCATATATTTAATATGAGCTGGATCATCCGGCCCGGGTGAGAATATCACTATTTACACTAGTGCCATTTCATGTCTATGGTTCATGACGTTATTATATAATCTATGGAACTATTAGATGTCAGTGTGACATAAGTGACACCGACTATCAGTTTTGGAAGCAAAGTGAGGTTATAGAAAAAACGTGTGAAAAATTTTTACCGGCATAATATAAAAAGTAGTGTAATATTATTAAAGTAGAAGTAAAGGTTTTAAATGTTGTTTTTTTGTCATTTCAGGTAGGCTGTGCTGTTAAATCTATGTTCATTGTAGTATAACTTGTATAAAAAGTGTAATGTTAATAAACGATTTTCTCATTTTAGTAAAACGCAATTTCGTATTTATTTCACCTCCTCATATATTTTTTACAAATATATTAATATATTTTTCTTTGTTCTTGTTAAACTTTAATAATCAAATTCATAGTGCACACTCTAGAGACATGCTCGCTTTACTTAATAGTTTAAGAATGCGAGAGCGTATCTCGAGCTTCACGAAATGTTCACTAATCATGTCATAAATCATAGTTACTAGTCTCTTCTATATTATACGTGGATGAACCTTGCAGGTTTATGGTATTCTCTAAAAAACGGCATGAGTCGTATTTTTTTTAAAGCAAAATGAAAACGAAATCTAGAAGTATGGAAATGTGGTCCGTGACCGGAGTTTATACTTGCATCATTGCTGTATATTAATCAAACACAAGCGAACAGTAAATAGGTAAAATATAAGCGGAGCGGCGTCCATTGCACGTTTCAATTTATTTTATTTGCAAATTTCCCAATCGGTCTCGCAGCGGGCGCTCCGCCGGAATAGAGTCGTCGGCGCTGGGAACGTCACGCCACAATGACCCCTCCGCCCCGGGGAGCAGGGCGCACATCGGCACGGCGGTGGTGGACTTCGTGATATTATGCTAATACCCTATTTCGACAAATACGAGCGGTCCGGACCCCCGCGAGCAGCGCCGTAATGAGGACCCGCGGAGGGCCGCACCGCACCGCCAGCCTTCTGTAGCCTGAGTCACTTTCCAAAATTGCATCGCTCTGTCAAAACTTAAGCCGATTGCGAACGCACGAACTCTCCATCTACCGGGGCAGGTAATGTAGAGCGTCGTGCTCTAGCGAGACCCTCATAACGGTGAGGCGGCGGGCGGCAGGTGTAATGGTGCGCGTGACGCCGAGCGCGCCGTTATCCCCGACCTGCTCGGTGCTAATCGTGTAATTTGACACGTAATATATTACACCGTACACCGTAAACCGAACACGAGTGACACCACACACTCCGCTACCTCGTGTCCTGTCGCCGCGCGCCGGAGAGATATCGCAGGAGGGGCACTCACGTCTACACATGTACAGGTTCACGGCTCACTCGGGCTGCGAATACACGAACTGTTAAATTTTACGAAACGATAGAAAAGTTAGAATTACCATTCGTACTAATATTATAGGTAAGTGTGTTTGTCTTGATTCTTGATTGAATTAAGGACATTGACTTAGCTGCAAGAAAAGAGAGTAACATTGGTCTTTGTATGACATAACGTCTTCAGAGGCGATTTTACGCGAGCGAAGCTACGGGCAAATACAAGTAAAATATATGTGTCCCGTCGTAATTAATCATCGGCAGGCTATAAATAATGTCTAATTGGCTGACGTCTCCCACTATTTCTAATCATTCATTCCATTAATTCTTTTGTAGCGCGCATTATAGTCTATGAACAAGTGCACAATTCACCGAGAGATTCGAAATGTTTACAAAAACCGCAATACAATACCAGTTATAATTGTATGTGCTATAGATAATAGTGTGAGGGCTGGTGTGCCGTACCGACCACCGACCACACCGCGGTCTGCGCGGCGCCGGCGAGGGTTGTGACAATACCCCGGGGGCGGCGGGGGGCGGCGGGGGGCACGACCAAATGTCGCCACATCTGTGCTGTTATCTCCGCGCTAAACAATAACCACTCGCCAATATGCTCTCAATAAATATGATATGTGAGCCGCTTATTGTCACTACTCGCTGCTGTTACTATTTCGTGCCTTTTCTAAACCCGATCCCTCCTTGTTATCTCTGTTTTGTCATATGTCCCTACTTCCTTAACCGTATTGAAAAGATCCAATACAAAGCTTTCGTAGGCTCCTAACTGTTGGCTACTTTTATATTTTGTCACACTTATTAACGTTATTGCTATATATTGTTTGGAACAAGTAATTGTCTACTGGGTTTTAAGCATGCTCGAAACTCTGGGCGCGGGACTGACGTAGACTGGTAGAGTTGGTAGAGACTACTAAAACCACTGCGCTGCCGCTGAATAACACCATAATTATTATGAATACCATCATAACATTATAGTACTAGTGTACAATTACCGTACCGGTTACCACCAATCGACTAAACTATAACTTGTATGAAACAATAACGTCGAATACTAAAATTCAAAAGTTTAATATGTAAGAAGCAGGACCTTGCTCACTAATTAAAATACCACATACCTACTCGTTATTCCAATTAAAAAAACAAGTACCGACATAACAGAAATAACTCAATAGTCGGGCTCGGGCGTGTTGTCAGCTCATACATACAAACATAATTGCATATTATACATTAAACATCATACATGCAGCAATTTAGTACGCGCGGTAAAAAATATTAAGGACACGTCTCACGCGCGTTCCGCTCGGCGGCCGGCGCACTGCAGAGGGCTTTATATACACTACAGTAGATCTACCCTCAGTTCGAAGCAATTGTAGTTCCGCAAGTGACCACTAGAGGTGCTATAAAATTTGTCACACTTAAAATGTGCTTTCTATCAAATATCGACAAATACTATTGCTTCAAACTCATGGTAGAGCTCACAGCGAAGTCCGGAGCTGTGTGTAGTTGACGCGACGTGCACATTCCGGCGTAATGGCGGTTGTTAATGTTATTAGTAATCATTAGGCGACAATATAAAATGCAGTTTACCTGCTTCTACGTTTCCTAGTTCCAGTAAATAATTCACAATACATCAAACACCGACGCGACGTCTGGCCTTGAGTCCTGACGCGCCTTAGTCGACTGCTCGTAAGCAGTCTGTGTACTGTACTTAGTTACCTGATCATGTGTGGAAAACGTGTGACCAATGACCGATGTTAATCTTAATTACTTGCTCGTTTGGATAGATAAAATACCAATATTATAAAATATATGAAAATGAGTTTGTCCGTCCAATACTTTTTATCCCGGGAAAGTGCTGTACGATAAGGAAATGAAGTTGCGATCGAAATATCTAAGTTGCGGACATAATCTGGTGTTTAAAATGCTAATTCGTAGTCCCAAATAATAATTTCTTACTAAAAAAAATCTATTATATTATGAACCTGAACATGATATTGCAGCACTACATGATGAGAGATGTCGATGTCATAAAACATCGATACGAGGAAGAATCGCTCTGAACAAAAACTCGCCGGGTGTTTTTCCACATGACATCGGTGTCGAGACTCCGCGATGTCGCCGCGTCGACGACGTGCTATCCTGTATCGGAGTCTGTGTCGTAACTCGTATAGCTCAATATCATGTTTTTATGTCGGCGACGAGTTTAAACTCCGATCTCATCAATAAATATATAGGAAGTGGAAAAACTGATGTCGTCGCATTACAGCGGTGTAAGGGGCGCGAGTTACCTGCCCCGCCATTGCTCAGCACAGTTAATTATAATTACGAATTTACGATACTCGTTTGGTAGTAGAGATTGTGCAATATTTATCTCGAACGCCTCTCGCCTAGTTCCCATGATGCGCTCTATGGCTCTGCCGCGCCTATCTCCAGTCTCCACGTATGTGACGGATAGCCCTTTGGAAATATCGACTGAGGCTGGCCAATGGCCGCATGCAACCGGAATAGCTCACTGATTTCAGCTCATACATTCAGAAAGGCCAAAGAGCAACTCTAGATGAGTGAATGAAATTTTTTCTGTTAAATATTATAGCAAATCTTCATTGTTTTATTACACCACAACCTCAAAGTGGTCAATATCGGAATATCACTAATTTAATGCCACATAATACCGGGCACTATAGGGTTGTAGAGTTACCGACGCTAAAGACTACTGAGTGGGATCCTTTTTGGTGATCAGGCATTACACTAGCTACAGTTTATTGCGATAAACAGTTTTTTATGTTTCTGTGTATTTTGTAATTTTATGTATATGTTTGGAGTGCTAAACTCCAGCAATTATAATAACTGGCTTAATGAAAGAATCTTTAAAATCCCGACCACTTCCACCAAAACTTCATTTGCGCGCCATTTTTCCAATTTTTTTTTCTCCTTATCTGTATAATAAATTAGTTAATAGATATAAATTTCAGTGAAATTCTCTTAAAAAACGAGGTTCATATTATTTGAAAATTTACTTAAACTGCCGTACAATGAAACAGAGAACCTGTTAGTGACATCTTAATAATAAAGTTTGGATTGTAGTGTGTGTCTTGTTTGTACTCAACTCTAGATTTATTTGCATGGTTAATATATTATATACTTTTGATTGTATAAGTTCATGTGCAAGGTACTCTGTAATGATGTAATACGCAATAAGCTAGCTTTGTGGTTCAGTTGATGTGTATAAACTCCCCCACAGTACTAGCGTGGGGGCCAGAACTGTTAATTGCTGTAAAATGTTATTTATGAAATAAATAATTATTATTATATCCCGAATGTGTCCTATTGTTTTATTGTTTGTGTACTTCATCGCTTTATATAATTTTGATTCTTATATTGTTATGTAAAGTCTTATCGCTCCAATTAAATGTTTTTTTTTTATTTATTTTTATTTTAGAATTATCACTAGATTCTACCACCTCTACATAATAAGACGTAATACCAGAACGGTGACAGTCGTAACACCGCTCCAGCTGTGAGATTTTGAGCGCCCATCTTGAGTTGTAAAAATCTTGCCATGCATCCTTTTATATCGAGAAGTGAGGACAGTTTTTCTGTCTTCGATGACGGCCTGAGCGGAGCATGACAGTATGACAGCTATGCGACTATGTAGCAGTGAGTGCCGAGCTCGCGGTTATGTAACTGATATCCGGCGCGGACAAAAACTGATCGGTGGCGCCGTGACAGCCACGTCCCGCGAGCTGCGGCCCTGGGTAGTTAATATAATGAACAGAAAAATAATTGTCGGGTGCGGCAAAGGGGAGCTGTCGAGTGGTTGTCTGCAGTATGTCACGTCGAGCGCTAACAGTTCCCTGCCACGATACACGCTCACTCGACGATCCGACACCGACAAAATACATAGTTGGCTCAGGTGATCCCTAATATCTGTTAGAATTACCTTATCTGGTTTAGCGCATCGTCTCTTCTCCCGTGAACGCCATCGCGAGCACAATGTACAACTATAATGAATGAGTTAGTTGTATATAATTAAATTCCGTGAGTCTATGGTCGACGCCATGGTCGCTGACGCGGGGCGTTTGGGAGCTAATTGCGTAGAGAATCAATGAGGAGCTGTTATGCGCTACCTGCGTTTTTTGTGGGTGCGGGCGAGTGCGCGGTGCGGGGAGGGGGGAGGGGCGAGGGGGGGAAGCTGCCGGATAATGATCGGACCGGGAGATACCGGCCACCTTCTTCACCAATCTATTACCTATTTATTTGTTGCTTTTGTCAAGATGCTCATTTTCTAACATATTATGAAAGTCCTAGGGCCTGTTTCACCGCTTACAGATAATCTCTTCATATGACAGATAGAACTTTGTTTACATTTTGTATGTAAAATCTGTCAAAAACGTTGTGGGTAGCCTAACAGAGATTTTACCAGGAAGCGGTGAAACAGGACCTTGGAAAGTGATACAGTTAGTAAAACATTAGTGGTGGTGAGATGGTCAGAGTGTTCACTCCTTGTCACATGGCACACAACTCCACCGAGCGCAATTAGCAACAACACCTACATTAGTACATCACAATAATTCACAACATATCTATTTAGGTGTTGATTTCATACCGGCTTTAATTACTTGGAATGTATGATTAACTGGTAGACATCCACTCATCAACCCGCGGAGGTGTTACTGCGCAGGGTGAGAAGGGGGGTCGCGGGAGGCGGGGGCGGGTGGGGCACACCTGGTCGGTCGGTCGGTCGGTCGCTGTTGTTTTTCCGGCAACCAGTTCGGAGCATCAACAAACTACGGCCTCGTTAATTTGAACCTCGCTGTGCTCAAACACCGCGTCCGGGGACTCGAGTGCTTACAAAACATCGCGCTCCGCCAGAACCACTTGACGACACACACACACACACACACACACACACACACTTCACTTGTGTTTATGTGGTTCAAAAAATAAAACTCTACATTTACATTACACGCGGTTTTATAAATATGTGATTCTGTTTGGGCACAATGGTTATTTCGAGGGTATCAGATCAAGATAGAAATCATTATTTTTGTGACTAGATGTACGGCCTATTTCACTACTTACTGTTAAAGTACCGGATAAGCCATCCACAATTTATGTCAGGAATAGATTTATAAATTCTTTTCCACAAGTAAGGTAATCTAGTAGAACTCTCTGGCACTGGTACTACTAAGCGGAGAGACTTATCTGGCATACATTCTATCAATTTGATACATATCTGGCTTTATCTATCTTATATATATTATTTTATATAGTTAGTAGAGGAATAGCTCCTAAATGTAACACTAACAAGAGGTGGGCCCAGTCGCGGAAGTCACACACCTACCTGAGGTACTTCTCGACTTCGGCGCGGCGTTGTTGGTCGCGAGACCCGCGGGTTCTGTTCACACAACACGACCGCGACGGAGACTGATTGTGTTATTGTTGTCCTAAATAAACAGCTAATTGTCTACTAAGCGACTGCCCGCACCGGTGCGGTGAGTTCACATCTCCTTTCTTTCTTCACATTAGTAGTAAAAAGATTTCCAGTATGTTTATTTTAATTTGAATTTAGATAATTTCGTTTAGCATTGAGGGCATGAAGGTGAATAGTTGGTCCCGCATTGCTCGTGTCTCAATGGCCTGTATGTTATCTAAGTTTTTTTCCTGTTAAGGGGACATCTGCCGGTCCACTATAACAGTTTTGACTGGTCGGGTCGAAACACGCTCATTAATTTTTTTAATCTGAATATGTCGTCCAGAATAGTTATAACAATAGTCACATACAACACGAAGCATATTATCATCATACTTGCTACTCTGAAGGTGGAGAACAACCCCAGAATATCGCAACTTCGCCTTATCATATTATTTTTCGTTAATCCTAAAAAGGATTTGTTTTTTAGTTTGTTTGGTATGAGATGTGACACGCGGCGACCGTCTGTGACGGGCGGTGACGGGGCGAACGTGTCACCCGTCGCTGTGACGCGGTTACGGCGTAATTAATCTCCGACTAATACGATTACCGTGATATGGGTCGTGATATGCCAGCGCGGGGCGGGAGACGGGTGTGTGCTTAATGAGACGTGGATGTTAAGATATACAACGGTGTTGCTCAGGGACAGCGGCGCGAATCACATGCTACGATATGTCGTCATAGACATCTCGCTCGGATAGTCTTGTCGTCGCTCACGAAACAGTTAGGCTGTTTGACTAGCACGAAACGAAACCTAAGTACTATAGTTGCAATTTGGCTGCTGGTGAATGACTAATCCACCTCGCGACTTCGTGGCCGGTCGTTCGTGTTGTCACTCACACGTGTGCAGCGAGTGCTGCTGGTTCGGTGGTGTATCGGCAGGCTCCGAGTTCCAGGGAACGATTGCGGGCGGTTAGCAGGCTCGTCACGCGCGCGCGCCGTGCGAGCACGCAGGCTAGGGCTGCCATTACCCGGCTACCATGAGATGCCACAAGCTGTACAACATACACTTGCCATTTAGTAAATTTTTTCCATTCCATTTAACTTCACCAGTGCATCTTCTGACCAGTGATTTTTGCTTTATGTGATGTTTAGATTAGAGTTGTACTGCCTTTCTTCTCATTAACTTCTAAGTGATGAATCCTAATGTAAATTTTAAGTAATACTGTAGGAATTTCTTTAATATCTGGATACACGCTACATATTGTCCATTTTTGTGTTTCGTACGGCTATTATATACTTGAAAACCGGAAGGACGAAGAAGCTAGGGGCAACCCTGCGCTCTAAATCTGTGTTGTCGGGCGTACCACGTACAAGAGTTCCCCCCTCCCCCGCACCGCCGCCGCCGACATCATAACAACAGCACAACTCGCAAGAAACCACACAATGAACCAAATGAAATCACATCCCGCCCGCTCGACGCGCCCGGCCCGCATTCCCGCCGCGCGCAGCTTCCGTCCATTGTGCCCGCTGCCCGCCAGCTCTCGAGTCAGCCATACTCGATGTCGATGTAGAATAAACTATTTCTCTCCTAGATATTTTCCCTCATATCTTCGATGTTTTCGACTTCGATCGTCGTTCCTCAATTCTTCGCCGGCTTGTCGTCTCGATCCTGATGGCGTAGATCGAAAGCCGTCGGTGTTTCATGATCGTCCTGACCGATGACATTATGATAGATTTAATGAAAGTACAGACTGCCCTTACACTATTTCAAGCTCTACAAATTCTCTCGCTGACTATTTTTGCGATCTTATTAGACGCGTGCAGGTTCTAAAACCTGTGACCGATCTCCTCGTATCGCCGGGTTCACGCGATAGAAACTGGAGGCAGCTCGCGGCGGCCCCTGGACCTACCGCGATGTAATCATCTCGGAGCCTCATGCAACTCCCCGTACAGGTAGAAATGACGTGCATTTGTCTTAAGTCTTAACCTGTTCGCTAAAAATAAACGGAACGCAGTCCCGGGTGCAGGTGCGCGCGGGGGGACAGGCGGCGGTGGGGGAGGGCAGGGTTGAGGGCGGCGCGGAGGAGCGGGGACCGGTCTGCGCGGAGCGGCCGCGGCCAGCAATTATTATGATCTGTGTGTAATCAGCGGGAAACCAAAACACGAGATGGGCTTTACCAGGCTTTACTTCAGGTCAAATAATCGGCTCCAGGAAAATATTGTGGCAAATAGCTGAGCAGCGTATCCCTTTGCCTTGAATTGAAACTTCATTTCTGGTCAGAAGGACATCCGGTCGTTTTCTCTATAAAGCTGCAGAATTGCTTAATTTTATTCAGTCTATAGGCCCTGTCGCAGTATACCTGGATAAAGTTTTCATCAGGACTAAAATTAAAACCGAACGGTATCCTTCCACACCTTATCCACAATCTACATACGATTTAAATGAAAATCTCACAAATGGCGAGAAACGACTCCTGGCAATATAGAAACTACGGGACGGGACTCCATTCTCACAATAAAACAGTAACGAAAGCGGCAGTAATTGGATCGCGGGCAGAGCTGAAATTCCTGGTGCGGTTACCGAGCGCGGCGCGGCGGCGGCGGCGGCCTATAACCCGGGGCGGCTGCAACAAGAAGAGAGCGAACCACGTTTTACGGCGGTCGGGGTTGGATATTAAAAAGCATTCATAAAACTGATTTGCTACAGAGCCGAGGCGGTGAGCGCTGGCCCTGCGCGCCTGTGTGCCCGTGTGTGTACGCGGTGCGTGCCGGTGTGCTCGACCGGTCCCGCGAGATCGCCGGCCGCCGCCGCGCCGCGACCGCCGACACGCTCATTCAATTTGTCTAACATACCACACAATACAATGTTTATCAGCGACAACGATGCCGCCATATCGATATTATCCCCGTCGGCAGTGGAATCCCATTTCTGAGAGTTGACTGCTGACAAAACGAACATGACTGCTGCTTTCAGAGTTCATTATATAATATTTTAAAAAGCAATACGTAGACCCTTGAAGTAATACATACATTGTTACACCACAAATAAAATATTTCCTAATAATAAAATATAATCCTCTTCGTATCAATTGTAATTTAATTTTAATTATAAACTGACTCAGATCCGCACCAGGTTTATTAGCAGACTGGAGTCCGATTCGGGCCGTGCGAGGCGTGAGCTTCGGGGCCATTGTTATGGTTAACATTCAACTGCCAAAGACTGCCCTAAAATATTCACAAGGAACGCGGCTCAGCAGCTCGGGGCAGCGACTGCTGAAGCTTCGTCGCTGCATCGCCCGCGCCGGCGATACGGAAATTGCCAATAACTGCCCATACTATTATTTTCGTAAGAATAATTGGATCACATCAGCCATCAAACTTCACAGATGGTGTTCGATGTCCCCAGGCCCCAATCCCCCGGCGGCGGTGGCGCGAGGCCGATCGTATATGGCGCGGGCTCACACGTGCTGGCGCAGCCGCCCTGCGGTGCCACGTGGGGACAGGTTTTGTTTACACGACGTTTACTTTGCCTTATTCTACAATACCATTTCTTCTTTTTACATACATTTCAATGAAGTGAGAGATTCTCTCGACGAGTGTTTGGAACTCGCCGTACTCGACACTCTTTAGAACGAAAGGTGTATCCTCGATTCCGTATTCGTTTTAAGATTTTCCTGGTAGTGTGAAATAATAATCATGCTTGAAAACTTTTTTAGAAGCTGAACAAATCTTTTACACTAAAAAAATAAAAGTATGTTACCTTTTGTAACTGTAGTCTGTACCAATATTACGTTATTTGGTAACAAACAACTGATCACGGTGACGGTAACGGGTACAGCGACATCACGCTGATTGCCTTAACAATACCACTCGTTAAGACCGCAGCCGCGACACAGAGGAGGGAGGAGGGGGGGCG
>JAOTAV010053347.1:0-15877 GCA_026546445.1 Cyclargus thomasi
AGGTGCACCGCCAAGTTTTAGTGGGTAGGGCTGCGGTCGAAGGACTAGCTTGACGACCGCAGCGAGTCCTACATATCAGCAGCAGTATTCCCTGGTCCTCCGTGGAATGCATAAATGCATTTCTTGGCGTAAAAAAAAAAGGTGGGGTGCTGTGTTAAGTTAAGGTGTGTAACTGGCGTCGTAGCAATGTGTGCTAGTTTTTTCTTGCAGCTTTACCCTTGTGAAATTCTAAAATCAATCCAGATACTTTGGTTTTCCTAAGCCCAAAGTAGCCTATGTGACTGTTAACTATAACATGCCAAAAAACAAATTAATCTTTTGCCTCGTTGGGGCGTGAAAGAAAAACATGAATTAAGAGCATTGTGTACCAAACGATTTTCATTCCTAGAGTAATGATTTTGTAGTATGTTGTGGAAATGCCACAGAACTAGGCTTCTATGTTTTTGTTATATGAATATATCAAAATCTATGATGAATATTTAAAAAAAACAATAGAATCTTAGTTCTGAGGCATTTCCATAATTTACCACAAAATTATTACTCTATGTAAGGATTTAGAGGGTGGAAAACGTTATGGGGCGTTGTATGGAAACCGTTTCGTACACAATCCTCTTAAAGACTGTATATATCAAATAATCCAAACAAACATCATACATTTGAACAATCACTTCTTATCATTAAGTAATAATGAGAAGTACAAAATTATAAATCATATTCATTTCTATGCATTATGATAATATGATATTATGACTACAAAATAACACTTTTAAGTATACAAACCACATTAAAAAATTACCTGTTACGTTTAAAAAACGACAAGGCCTGGTCTTGCTTGGTTTCAAAGCTTTGAAAATTTTTCATTAGCTTCAATTTACCTGGAAGCGGTGTAATATCATTTTTTGGGTCACCCAAATGTTACGTTTGCTCGGAACATGGGGTTCATTCTGTTATAGCGTATGGATGATTATACTGGCAACATTAATTTGCTTTTACATTTACTGTATTTAGAAATGTTAAGCATTTCGTAATTTATGTAACTATAAAGTAATTTATTTTTATATAAACTCCTTTTAAACGACTGGACCTATTTCGATGAAATTATTTGTAGGTATTTAAGGGGATTTGAGAATGATAGAGTTGCACAAATTAGCCCAACAGGACCGTGAAAATGGGGGTAATATTTTTAAAAATGCCCTTTAAAGACACGGAAAAGTATGGCTTAGCCTGTGGATATTTCAATTGAGAGGTTTTACTAAAATGCTTTATTTTTGTTTCAGAAGGCCGAGCAAGTTCAAAAGATTGATATGGACGCTACTTCTGGCGATGAGTTGCAACGGAGCGGAAATCACGTGCCCCAGCGAGTGTGCATGCCGGAGCGCATTCGACCCCAACTATGGAAGTGAAATGCGTGTCACCTGCAACAAAGGCGATATGAACTCCATACCCATTGAGTACCTAGATCACAGCTCCGATATCGTCATCATATCCGCGCCCCCCGACAGACCCAACTATCTCACCATCGGGCCCATTTTCACTCAACCCGTACCCTTCAGCAACCTCAAGGAGCTGCACATCGTCAACTCTAACATACCCTCCATAGGGCAGTACTCCTTCTGGGGACTCCAAAATTTACGCCTCATCAACCTAACCCACAACAACCTTACGAGCATCGGTGCAGACAATTTTCGCGGCTTAATAAACCTCACGGAACTACATCTCGACCATAATAATATCGAGCAGATGCCGAGCGAAACGTTCAGACATCTAACCGCACTGAAAACGCTAATTCTAGCAAACAATCAGATCACGACGTTGGTGCCCCGGTTATTTCGCATGCTAGCGAAACTCCAACACTTGGACCTCAGCTACAATCCGCTGGCGGATTTGAACCCCGAAGTTTTCAAAGATATACAGCACCTCAGAATATTCAAGTGTCGCAGCTGCCTGCTGAGACGAGTTAATACTCAGATTTACCATTTAGTCCCCCACTTAGAGGACTTAGACTTGGGCGAAAATCAATTTAAATATTTAACATCCGATGAATACATAAGTCTGAAGAAACTGAAGCGACTCAGGTTGGACGGAAATCAACTTTCGGTCGTCGTGGATAACATGTTCAGCAAAAATCGTGAATTACGGTACCTATCGCTGGCACGCAACCGTCTCGCCCTGCTGGCGCCCGCCTCCCTCACTAACCTAACAAACCTCGTGCACCTGGACATAAGTCACAATAAAATTGACAGATTCCATTTGCAAACATTCGCGCCGGCCGTCGACTCGCTGAAGAATATTTATTTTAGCGGCAACAACCTGCCGCTGAACGAGATAGCCATCGTGCTACAAATTCTACCGGAAATCCACAGCGTCGGCCTCGCCAATCTATCGCTGGAAGTCGTCCCCCCGAATTTCTTCACGTATAACGAGCACCTGATTTCGTTGGATATATCTTGGAACAAAATAAATAAATTCCCCTACAAACTCCTGACGAAGACAAAATTTTTACAACGCCTCGACATTTCGAGGAACAAGATTCAATATTTGACTGAGGACGATTTACAGAGATTGGAGGCGATCGCTCATGTTGATTTATCACGGAATCACTGGCGTTGCGATCAATGCTCGGTGGGGCCGATGCTCCTTTTCATGTCGACGACGGTATTGAACGCGACCATACGGAATCTAAAGTGTCATTCGCCGATACGGTTGCAGGGCATTCCGTTCGCGAAGCTGAAGAATCACAAGGTGGAGCCCTGCACGACGACTCACGAGGCGCAGATGAGCGTCATAGCCGGCGTGATGCTGCTGTGTGTGGCGGTGCTGGCGGCAGCGACTGCCGCGCTGTGCTGCTCGCGGCGTCGTGCCGCCCACTACTACACGAACGAGGAGAAGAGGAGGGAACACGAGCACGAGCACCCTGAGGAGTTGCTGGGCCGGACGGAGGTGTCCAACGTTGCCACCATCAATGCGCCGTACACCCTTGTGACTAAGCGCAGCTAGCAAAATGCCCCAACGCCGGCTCTACCGAAGCGCGTGTTCAGGCTGCCTCTGGAGCCCACAATCATGACTGCTGCTCCTCATGACTCCGCCCCTATGCATTACCTCCCATCTAATCTCTTACACGTTTCCAAAGACATTATGTGATACGAGTACGAAGAAGATCTGGTCTAAGCCAAAGGTCTCGAGGATAGGTTAAGGACGATCCGAGTAAATTACGTATTTATTAAGATGTGTAAAAATTATAAAATACAAAGAAAAAAATATTTTTTTACAAACGAAATTTTATGAAATATTTAATCATTACAATAATTAAGGTGTAACCGTATGGTAAACGTTAAAGTAAACGAATTTTAATATAGCACTTGAATTAACGATGTAAGATATATGATGTATAATATATGATGTCTGTGTAACAGTTAGCATAATACTACTATTTCTACTAACTATAATAATTAAATGACTGATAAAAATATTAAAAATACTCTTATTTTTATCTTACTCGTAGGAACTAATGAACTAGACGTAACATTTCTATCATTATTTCTTTTCAATATTTTATTAAGCTAAAAAAAAAACAAAATTATTATTATACTCATTTCGAAACGTACAGTATAATAATTTATATTTATTTGTCTTCCAAGGCACAACTAATGCGATGAAAAGTGTTCAGAGAGATATGATTTTTATTTTAGCGCAACCGCTTATAATATTTACTTATAAATTTTGTGTTGTTTAGGATTCTTCTATTTACATTATCTAGAACTGTTCTGTGTTACTGTAACTTTTGCGCACACTTCTAAGCTTCATATCCATCCAATTAATGTAGTTTTCGGGTTATGCAGGTCGAAAAAAACGTGTAACTTAGTAGCTAAGGTAAGAGTCGTTGCCATATACAGATACCAAATAAAGAACCTTTATATACTCAGCAGACTCTGTCGTAAAAATAGGGTGTAAATAAAATTATTGAAAATAATATATATAATAGGTATGTTGATCGAATTGCGGAACGTATTATATATATACATAACTAATTCTTTTACACTAAAATGTTTTTGTCATCCATCAAAATGATAATTTATTAATAAAAAATTGTTTTATATAAACTATATAGAATCTACTCTTGGTACTCAACATACCTATTGATGTAAGGTATAACCTAAGATATTATAATTTTAAGCTTCGCGCACACTGTCGACGGGGCTTGCCGGGCCGCATTTTTACAAAAAGAAAAGAAAAATGCGATATGCCCCGTTACGCCCCGTCAAAGTATGCTGAATCCTTTATGGGATGGATAGCTGCCAAATAGTATACAGTTTAGATTTAATAAGCAACTACTAATATTACACATATATGTAATTAGTTTCATGAGTATCGTTTTAAGCACAGCTTTCTAGAATTTTCCCTAGTTTTTGTTATTCTTAGTCATGTATAAAATATAGTATTTAATTACAATAGAAATATAAAATAATAATATGAGACACACAACATAATAAGAATACAGAAAAAAAAACATTTTCGATTAATCGAAAGTTCTAGTTCTTACAACGTAAACACGGGCTCAACATAAAAAGGTCAGGTCAAGTGTTGCTGTATCGAGAATTGCTTTTTCCCCGCTTATTTAAGTGTGGCAACACTCGTGTATGATTGTTGTGTTATAAATATTTGATTTTCGAAAGCAATTCTGTTTACTTTTTAACGGGCACGAGTTTATTTTTGTAGTAGGCTTTATATTTTATATGACGGGATAAAACTTCAATTTGTCATTCTGGTTATGATATAAATGGTTATCATGTTTTCTTTTTCATAAATTAACAATAATTTTGTGTAAATAATAAAAGAAAATATAAGCCTTTATATTTTCTGTTATTACATAGTATGTGTAGTATTATTAGAAAATAATATTTAAATACTTATAAGTGTGGTCTAAATGTACAGATACTTTAACTGAATTATACTTGTACCTTAGTAATTTCGTTATTTATAATTTGGCACGTTACTTCGAAAAAATATTTTACTTTCATTAAACTTTTCCAAGGATTTCTTGATTTCCCGCAAAGTTTTCTTTAAACAGGAAATAACTTGTTTTATAAACATCATAAAGAACGCACACATTATACCTAAGCGCAAGAACCGAACCGAAAAAAAAATTAGTTTTTCGAACTCAAAAAACTACTTTAGTTTTGACGAAAGATATTATACGTAAGTAATAGCTTCTATTTAAGGTATGCCAAAGAAGCAGATCTTTATTCACTGTACCACTTAGTGGAAAAGGGTCTGGCACGGTGACAGCCGGAACTAAAAGTTTTTAGTTATGGCAACATGATAGCTCTCAACTCCAATACGACTTGTGTCAAAATTGCATTTAAACATAGCCGGTTATTATTTAAGGAAAAGCGCTCACTTTTATTAAGCTACTTGTTTTTGTCAGGCTGCAGAAAGATTGCTAACCAGCAAAGAATGAGATTACATTAGATTAAATTGCCCTAGTTAGTTCCAATTTTACCAAGGTCATTGTTTATCAGAATAACGTGTCCTTCCTAGCGGGGATAGGAGTTAATACAAAAATATATCCACTGTCGAACGTAATATAACCTCCTCGTTTTTGAAAGTCGGTTAAAAAGGTAAGACATTTAATCGACTATTTTTTTTTAAACCCTGGTGAAATCGGCTCTGAAGTTATCACCAATTTAGGTAACATGCGAAAGAGTAATTAGGCAGGTTAATTTTGTGTTCTCCATTATTTATTGCTTCCGTTCACCTTCGATGTGAATGATTTATAACGGGTAAAGTCAATTTCGAAAAATTTAAACGTACCAAACAGCGCACAATACAAGCCAAGAAATAATTCCGTAACGATATTCTAACTGAAAACTGTTTGAAATTCAAACGAATCAGAATAACACGTCTTACGCCGTTTGTCCACCAAAACCGTCAACCGAGAATTACCGAGATTATTTCGGCCCTAGAAAATGCAACTTTATGATCTAGGCTATAAGTTTCATTTTTTAACGACATTGCTCTATCGTCACCGTCATTAAAGGCGTAGAGGAAAATGAAACCTGTACTCTATGTCATAAAGTTGCATTTTATCGGGCCGCATTATTCTCGTTCCCGGTTGTCGGTGTTTGTGGACAATCGATCTTCCTCTAGCAAACGTGAAATGACGTCGATGCTGTTGTTATTGGTCGAGTCCGATTTGAATATGCCTTTTGAGAGTAGGTGCTCCTTATTCTCTCCTCGGTTGAACCCCATGACGTAATTTCACACATGTTGAAAGAAATGAGAACCCTGTGACAATGGCAAATTCATGATTTGTCTGAAGTTCTTTATGAATGGTCTCTTCGATGCATAACTAAGAATGTTGTGCGCTGTTTTATCTAAAACGATGTTACGAGACATAATATTCCTTGAAAAAGTCTTGCACACGTTTCGGGTGCAAAATCGTCCATGCTAATACTAAGTCCTAGCCATCAAAAACCAGCACTGTTTAACCAAAATATCTACGTTTATTGAAATGTGTGTGTTCTTCAGTTTTTGGATTCCTTGATCGAATGCCATAAACGGATTACCATTTAAGCTTTTTTTCTTAAAATGTGTATTATTAGCTTGTTATTTATAAGTATTTGTGTTTGTTTTACGGTCAAGGAAATTAAATATTAAATGCTTTTAACTTCTGAAATTAGATAGTTTCTAGTTGTCATCTTACATGACTCGGATGTCTGAAGGTACAGCGAGCTTAGCGTAAATTATACCGAGCTACACGATAGCTACACGCTAGGATAGCAAGCTAGTGTCAGTAAGCCAGCAAGCTAGTGCTTCTAGTTTGTATGGACAATTCTAAGCTATAAGTTTAGTAAATTAAGGTTTTTATCAATATTCTGTGAAAATTAACCTCAACTTGTAAGTAAAAATGCGGGTTGAGAACCTCGACGCGCGTTTCGCCCCAACACAGGGGCATCCTCAGGATTCTTTCTTTTCTTCGAGGTTCTCAACCCGACTTTTTACTTACAGTTTGAGGGTAATTTTGGCGGAATATTGCTTAATATACTAAACTTAAAGCTATGGATTTCCGCAAAGTAACGCCTGATTCTTAAAAATAATCCTAAGCTACTAAACTAGTAAGAAACGGAGCTTGCTTTGTCGACACGAATCCAGTAATACTAGTTTGCTAGCTTACTGATATTTGCTATCACTTAAAAAGCTGGCTTCGTTTATCTCAGGCATTAGGGAGACAATCAAAGGGCTATATGTTTATTTTTCTTGACTATTTATTGTACAATGAGTAGTGGCGTAACTACAAGGTGGCAAGCCGGCAAAATGCAAAGGGCCCCCGATCAGCCCCTCTAGGCAAGTGGCAAGCGATTATTATTTACAATAACCGCATGACGCGTTTTTGCATTGTTTTGACATAGTGGAACGAAAATTAATTTGCCACGGGCCTCGAACGGTATAGTTACGCCACTGGCAATGAGTAAACCGTGGTTTCTTATGATTAGTGATTTAAGAAACATTATAATTTAAGTAAGTGTCTATTTATTCTCAATTTAATCTTAACGTTACTTTACTACCATAGTGTTAGTTAATTTAAACTTATTTGTGTTTTTATAAAATATTCACTGTAAGGACAAACACCAAATATACTTAGTCTTTAATTAAGAACGATATATTTTTTTAACAGACTTGCATAAGAAGAATATAATTCAATAGATCTTTTTCACCGCTTACCGATAAGTGTCGGATAGTCTATCCACAACTTTTTTTGATAGATGTTGTATGGAGAATCAGTCACATTTGTGGATAGCCTCTTAGAAACTTTATCAGTGAGCGGTGAGACAGGCAAAGTATTGTAAGATAGAACACGCACATGAGCTATATTATACGGCTCAATAGAATCTTCGGACTCGACCGAATACTGCCTACTCTAGAAGTAACGTTCCGATCTTGGTTGCCAGCCGCGACAAAAATCAAACCAGAAGTCGCCCGAAGTGTGGTCGAAATTCGACAAGAAATATTTAAAATAATACTACTTTTACTATAAAGCTGTAATAAGTTTATTAAGTTTATTATAAATCTGGTCGAGCAAACTATAATTTATTAATATCTATTCAATTACATTCTTAAATTTGGTTTAAAGGTGCCGTCACCAGGCCAATGTTAAATTTTATTTTTAAAAATCACAGACTTCAATCATAAACACGAGTATTTCGTGTATGATTATCGTATCATTTCAAATTTTTTTCGTGTTGTTTTGTAAGTAGCGTTTTCTTTATTAAAAATATGCAAGATTATAGCATATTTTGTAATAATATTGGTACTCCACGCTCCTCCATATCTACCATAACTGGGAGAGATTTCATGCTTTTCCATCTAAGCGTCTTCCGTAAAAAGGAATACAGAGTTTTCCGCTCGCTTTAATATAACTCAAATAAAATGCGATTTTGAAACCTATGATAGGTTTCATTTTGCTCTACACCTTTAAAAAGCAGCGGCGTCATGGACAGCTAGAACAATGTCATTAGAAAAATAAACCTTTTGTTTATGTCATAAAGTGGTATTTTGTTAGTATAGGATAGCGATATCCGGTCGAGTTCGAAGATTTGAATGTGCTGTTTGAGAATAGGGCTCCAGAATCAAAAGTGCTTTGTAACTTTGCTAACTGTCGGTACCAGTTTGCCAAAAACAAAATTTTACGGTTGGTTAAAAACCATAATTTAATATTACTTTCGCATGGGAAAAAACAGCTTGGTTAAAAAAAAGTAGATAAGCTAAATGATATAAGAACCCGACCAAAAGGTAGGAACCATTGCAGTTTAAATATCAAGTTATGTATATTTCTAGAATGGCTATTTAAAACCCTTCATTTTGATACCCTACTGGACCTAAACGGGCGGAAAAATCTTTTTGTAACCTCACAATTTTGACTCAAATTTTCGCCATATTGTTTTTCAAATTTTTTTATGTACCCAGTGTCACTTGCGCTATCAAGACGAATCTAACAAACATAACCCTTAATTCTGGCGCAGTCGGGTAAATAGTATCTGAGCTGAAATAACAAAATGTATTTGTTGCGTATGATGTCCACTTACAATCATTGTCTAATCTATTCACTCGGCCAGTGGTGTGCTGGTAGCAAACTGGTGACACCATAATAATCACCAATTCTCCACCTTGATGGTTCCAACTTTCAACCATTCCGGTACAAGCTCCGGCCTCAGTAGTGCGTAAGTCAACATAACTTACTTTGATACTCAATACACTACAATGCGAGATCCAGGTTCAGAATAACACCCTGATTTGTATCTATGCAATACAGAAAAACAATTTATAATCGTATTCAGATAACAGTTGTACCTAACTTGCCAAAAGGTAGGTAAACTTGAGCATGCGGTCCTGTCTCACTGCGGCCCAGCACGAACAAGTGAAAGAAGCGGTTAAGTAACATCTTAGAAGTTTCAACATTCGAGCAGTTAGCAATCTTTTTCCTGATTATTTTGACAAATCTTGTATCTTGCTTATCACGTTTATCTGGAAAGAATCTACAATTTTTTGGTTTTATAAATGTATACGATCCTAAAAGTTTTTATGCAAAAAACTGCAATTTTGAAATTGTTATTTACTTACTTCTGCCACGCGTATTCATCCTTATTATATTCCTCCAAGTTGTAAATGAATATTTTTGGCAAACTAGTACCTGCTATCCTGTACAATAGATAGTTTATATGAAAACAAACAACATAATATTCAATATCCATTACTTCACCCGGCGCCAATGAAAAACGGTTTATTTATTATTTTTCCGAATTTAAATTATTGTACATAATGATATTATTTGGAATCTCGATAATTATGTATTGAATATAAATTAATATTGTAACCTAAGTATACAAATTACTCAGTTTAGGAGTAATTTTGTTTTTGAGTGTTGAACAGAATGATATTCAGTCAGTAGAGCTGAAATTTTCACAAAACATGTATTTCAGTTACCGCTATAACAACAAATAATATGTTTTCTGCTATTTCGATTACTTAAATATAGATCGATAATTTCGAAGCGCTTCATCAGCGGCGTGGCACAGCGGCCAGGGCGCCTACTCAGGTCCGGAAGGGCCTGGGTTCGATTCCTATCGCCTCATTTTAGCTTTATGACTTTTTCATGAATTTTTAATTTTATTTTTAATTTTTTCCCAATTTCTTGCTCTGTACTGGTAAGGAGCCCTTCTTTCGCGAGTTCAACTCGACTTTGGCGGGTTTTTTATTTTCTATCTCTTCTGACCTTTTCTAATTTTATTCCTAAACTGAGCGATAACAGTAGTTTTAGTATTTAAATATGTATTACTTGACGGCAACACACAACTGTGTCTTACAAGGATAGTCAGTTCTACTTTATGTAAAGTGTATCTTATATCTGTATAGTAATGATATGGTTCATCGAATTCTAATGCTTACGACCTTTTGAGAATAAAGCGCTATATGACGTCAGATAGCCAATAGCAAAACCGCTACGCAAACGAGTGACACATAAGTGACCAATCAATTCACTGAATCGTAAACGAAACCAAAAGGTCCTAACAACATCTGAATACGATAACTACAAGCAAAGTGTAATGGAATTTGTTCAGTTTATTGAATATTATCTACAATATGATATTCGTTAATCTTTTTTATAACTTATCAAGCGTATAAATTAATTAAAAAGAAAATCCAAAGTTATTGGACTGCAAAACAAGATAAAATAACGGCACATCCTTCTCATTAACTCTCTCAAGTTTTCTTTTGTCTCCTGAGTAATGTTCTTTAATAATTTAAAAACTTTACCTATGCACGAAGTTAACGGTTTTTTAAAAAAGAATCCAGCTGTCAGATAGAGTGAAGTTCTTTTTTTGAGCTATTCGCATATCGGTATTTGGTATCCGACTCAACTATACTTTGAGCCCGGTAGAAATATTGTAGTGAGTAAGTTTAAGGGCTGATTTTCTATCTATCAGATGGCCAATAATTAGGCCCTCGGCGCTTAGTACCTTGAGCATGATCAAAAATTTTGAGATGCCGTTTTTATTCATAAAGAGACCTTTATGAGTAAAAACAGCACTGAGAAGCTCTGACTATAATTACGAGACTTAGAGCTGTTCCTTTAGAACTCAACAATATAATCGTAACTCAGAAAAGTTAATTGGTATTTTATAAGGTTTGTTAGAACTGTACATATTTTATCATTTAGCCTAAAAATATATTATTTATATAACAAAACAGAAAATCTTAAAAAAACTTAGAATTATAGAATATACTTAAGTATTTTAAGACCTAAATCGTTACGATGGTTTAATATGACTATTGTAAATACATAAATAAGTTACAAATAAGGGAAATTATCATAAAATATAATTAATATGTGATATAACCCACATATCCGGAACAACGTGTGTGGCATAAGATAAGGTAAGATTTTGAATTTTGTCAACGACTGGTGTAATATCCGTCTGTTTGTGTTTATGCACCTAAACGAAGTACACAAAAACTGTAACATATATGCATATTATATATGTGGATGTTCGTATTGATCTATATACTTAGGTGTTTATGTATTCGAAGTATCATTGTTCATTATAGTTATTCAGAACCGTTTTTTGTTTAAAATACGGATAATAAGACCTTGCGTGCATAAAAAAACATAACTGTTACCATTATTAAATATTATGGAACGTAAAAAGATAAAATTTCAACGGTAATTCCGTGGATTTTACTCCGTATTTTACGATCCTTGTTGTTTGAGTGAAATGCTCATGCACTTATATTGCAGTGTGTTTCATGTTGGAAGATTATTATCGAGTGTTAAAGAAATTGGATTGTAGACTGAAGTCTAAATTTAAGGTTCGACTGAAATTGTAATATTCGAAATTATAGGTTATAGTATTTTGAGGTTGGGGAGATCTACGTATTTTTCTGTGTAACGTGGTTTTGAATTATGTGTATATTTTTAAAGGAAACTATTTCGTGTAGCGCTTATTTTCATGTGTGTAATTTTTATGCGACAACCACTGTTATTCTTGTATAACTTTTTTATTGTAGTGAATTTGAAAGCTACATGATATCGCTCAATTTTCAACCACTTCCAAAATATTGTTCCTAACATTGTTGCATGAAAAGTATACGGGAAAAGAGCAAATTGTAGTCTCATGAGGTGGATTAAAATGCACGAAATAGATGAATTTCAAAATAAGTGTTTATGTAAATTTTAACTGCTGTTAACTCCAAAAATCTATTTATTTATTCTTCTCCAAAATCGTTCGAAAAAATGTAACACTTCTTCTGTCGTTTCTAAGATTACTTTTATTGTAATGTACCTTAAACTAAGTCTATCTTAAAGGCCTGTCCTTAAATTCTAAGTAAATGTAGAAATAATATTGGTGTAAAACTAAGTGTACCCCATTAAGATAAACACTAAATCCTAAAGAATTTTTAGTAGATACCTGATACCGTTTTTTGAAATAATGCACAGCCTGGTCCCGTTAATATTTGAAGATGAGTTCTTACGATTCGTGGAAGTATGGTTTCGTCGGTTGTGCATACAAAATTATTTTAATATTTAAAATCTGCTCCCTGTTGAGTCGGAACTGTTCAAATAGACTCTGTGACCGCACACATTTCTCGACATTTTAAGGTTAAAATAAATTTCATAGGATGTCAAAAATACTCTATTTAATTGACATTTCTATGATTTTTTGTAAAATAAATAAATAAAAACGTTTTAAAAATAGACTCTTAGTTCAAAATTGTACTAAAATTATCTTTTTCATATTATTTAACCAATAAACATGCAAAAAAGCCTTCTCTTTTATAATAGCAAAGCAATCTTATTCTCTTTTTCAATTGCCGATAAAATAATGTTTATTATTTAATTATCTAACATTTTGATAACATTTATTTTACTTTACACAGCACTGCTAATAGTTATTTAAAATAAAATAATGAAATTAAAATATCTTTGGTTATTTTAGTTTCAAAATTTATATTAATCTAACGAAAAATATAATTTGCTAAATTATAACTTGGAAAGCGGATTAGCGGTAATAAGTCCTACGTTTATAGCTCATAAAGAGATTAGAGAGAATCGTTGATTCGCGTTAGAATTAGTTCGGGGAAACGTACTATATAAATAAAACTCTTTATTACAGAGAAATAAATTTATTATACCTACATCCAACCCCACGATAAAATACTTACCGAATACCCTTACGAAGTGTGGAAAATTATATGAGAAAATAATAATCTATGAAAGACGGAGACAAAACCTTCCATTTCACCTGCATTATTTTTTACTTTCTACATTATTAATAATTATTCGCTGTATATTACATTTTAACAAGAAGTTTAGTATTAGATGATATTAGTCGACACGTTGGATGAAAATATTAAGCAATAATGCTGTATAAAAGCGAAGGTACAAAACTATTTCAAATTAATCATTTGACAAGGACGTTTTATGAAATTTTCCTTTGTATTTTCACGTTGAATAAATGTTTCATTTAGGCGAATGTCTTCATTTGAATGTACAGAGACTTTTTAATATTTTTAAAAGATGAAGGCAAAATAAGAAAAGTTTTTCCATAAAATAATCTCTTTTGAACATAATTGAATCGAAAGTTTTAATGAAGAGTATGCACTGTACGCTTCTTTTTGGTTTCGCGAAGAGTCGACGCGGTCGAGTTATTCTATGATTTTTTTAATTTACGAAAGGAAATGACTTGAATTTTATGACGTACGAATTTTCATGCCGTCGCATTTATTCGATGAATAAAAATGAAATCTGCTCTATCCATCATAAAGTTTTAAGTGAGTTTTAAAAAGGCGAATTAAACGCTTGCAATATTGCTATTGTAAAAACGAAGGGTTATGTAATTTTATTCGTATAATTTATGATGTACAGGTTTAAATTTAACCTAAAAAAATATTTCAAATAAAACATTATTTATTGTGTTTAAATAGAACAATATTTCAAATATATTTTAGTATGATGTTGTTACTAGGTTTATTATTCACCTACAGTATTAACTACAGAAGTACGTGAATATAGTAGGTAGTAACATTTCGAAAACTTTAATTTTTTACTGAATCGCCGAGACCAGGGATATAATAAAAAAAAATATTATGAGACAGATATTATATTAGCAAGACTAACCAATATTATTTATTCACAATCACCCACGAAGATATTACGACTTTAATTATGGAAATATGTCTGCAAAATTCACCTTTTTTTAATCACAATTTGCATATTTTACGTTTAGACTTTTTAAATGTAGGTATTTAAAAAATACAATTCCTTAAAATGAAGTTCCGAACTCAACGCTAAACCGATCGTGAAGTTTGACATTTATTTTAATATAAACAAAATGTTTATTTCTTACAAAAAATGTTTTGTAAAAATATTCTTATAATACTGTATGTCTATAAGAAGAGGTTTCGTGTGTTTAAATAATTATAGCGGAGAAACAAATGTATAAAATTTATCCCCAAAAAGAAAAACTGGACGCTATTCTCCAAAAAACAGAATTTGATTTACGAATACAGAAATTCTTTAAGAACTAAAGAATAAGACTGCTTTCATAACTCAAAATCTGATTTTTAGTTGGATAACACATAAATGCTTAATAGCGTCCAACTAATACTATATTTAATGTTTATGGTTTGGTAGAGTTTATTTAATACTGTCGACACGATCGATTTAGATTTCGTAGCTGTATGTGTATGGATGTAATCCTTAAAACAATAAATACTCTTTGGAAAACGTATATCTTTTTCATTTCTAATTTCCTTTTTTTACCTCTATGTTAGTGCATGGACATAAATCATAGAAAGTTTATTGCGTTTATTGCCATGTTCTCTCGCATCTTGCATAATCGCCGTTGTTCGGTATTCGGTGAGATCATCGTAATACTTTCTCAACTCGCCGATCAAAGGTAGATGAATATATATTTATGTAGTTTCCCCTGTTTATCTGTGCACGCCCTATCACATGTATTAGTAATAATATTTCTAGAGAAAACTTCTTAGAAACAAGCAGTCCTTGTATCATTTTTTCTTTTTACCGACTTCCAAAAAAGGAGGAGCTTTCTCAATTCCACCGTATATATATATGTTCTTTTTTTTATGTTTGACCACGCATAACTCCGCCGTTTGTAGACCGATTTCACCGACCGGAAAAAAAAACATATGATATTTAGGGGCCAAGCGAGGAGCCGGCCTTACCTGATGGAAAGTATCTGACGTCGCGCAATGACACTTGCGACATCAAAAGAGTCGCAAGTTCGAATCGAAGTCGAATAGGGAATAAGGAATAGGGATTAGGGAAGTTTGGCCACCGGTAAACTCACTCGCTAAACGAAACAGCACAACGCCGTTTCACGCCAGTTAATTGTGAAGCCGTGGTATCGAACCGGCCCATTCGTGCCGAAGCAGGGCTCCCCCACGGCAATGAGTATTCATTTTACCAACTTGAGATCGGAAAATGTCTCGTTGGTACACGCCTGCACCTCGAATCTGCACTCTCTCGAACCTTATAAGGATTGACCTAAAGCAACATTAACCGTAATCAGCTTTTATAATTTTGAAGTCAGAGAAAAAGAATTATTTATTACTTTTTAGTTCATCTATATATTTTTTTTGTTGTGGTCGGTTTTGGGTTTTTTCTTTGTAAATTGTTGTAATTGTTAAGTTTCTTGTGTACAATAAACTGTAAAAAAATAAATAAAAAATATTGGCTGAGAGATGCGAGTATGCCCTATACAGAGGGCAAACTTAAAGGTTTTTTTCAATCCAAGATGCAGTTGTCTCTATCGCGCTCTGCGTCCTCCCCGGCTTGTGGTTAGAGACAGCAATAGAT
>JAOTAV010053358.1:0-15876 GCA_026546445.1 Cyclargus thomasi
ATGACAACACAATCGAATCGAGTTTTGTCGAGATTTTGATATATGATGAAATAGTTTTTCGCCAGATAAATATTTAAATTTGTATTCGTCACGTATTAGTTTTAATCTGTGTTTTGTCGTTTACGGTTTTCTAAGATAAAGAAACACACCCTCGATGTCTGTCCCTTATTTTAATAATTTTTTTGGGGTTTATGAAGAGCGGGAGGCAAGGAAAATTCAAAGGAAAAGGATAAGGGACAATTCGAGTAAGCTAATCACTAGTATCCATCTCTTAATTTAAAAAAAGATATATGTTAATACCGACAAAATACTCACGCTCGAGAGTGAGATAAGAGTGACATATGTCAACGGTACATCTTAGACCAGCAGTGTTAACTGTATTACAGAGGCTACGGCCATGTAATACAGTTTTACGAAGTACCAGAATTAGACGTTATTATACAAAATAAATAGAGAAAATAATATTTGATCGAAGTGTATCACAATGTAAATTGCCTCTCACAGCTGTTATGTAGAAAATGATTTTAATAAGTCATTAATCAGTAATGCCAATTGACCCAACTCTCCCCCAAAGGGTCGACCTGTGACCTCTGGCGAGGACACCAGATACGTAAGGACACACGTCTATTGTATAACAAGGATATGCATGTGACGTTTAGTTATCTATATTTATCTATATCTATACATATAATAAAACAGTAAAATTGGCGTCTCTGCACAATTAATATTTTTACAAACTAATCGATGTAGGGTCTTAGGAACAGTAATAGTAATACAAATCGACAAAAAAAAGTTGTCTGTTTGTCCGTTTATTTGTTTGTATGCGCCAATCTCCGGATCTACTGAACGCATTCAAACAAAACTCTTTTTATTTAATAGCTATTAAGTCTGGGCAACACATAGGATACCTTCAATCCCGGAAAATGAATGGTTTCCCTGATATATACATCTTTGCGCAACGAAGCATTAACCAGTTAATGTACTGCATCCGATAATTTCGGCTACTAAGGCGTAAGAAATGTCCCAGGGCCCTGGATCCATGGCCGAAATACTCCAAACCTCTAGTCTACGTAGGGCTGTCAACGTCTATATTTTATAACCACAATGTATTATACGACTTATTTGCGTGTGACTATCTGTGGCATCGTAACTATAATTGAAGACATAAGTGGAAGAAGCGGATAACTAACATTTTGTAACCTTCGGGTAAATACTCATTTTTTTTCTATTTATTTTTAGCAAATCTTATAATTCACCTACTTTATTACCTAGCTAGTGTATCTAGCTACATACCAAATCCACATTATATTAATTTCAAATAGTTTTTCGAGTCTTAAAGTCTCCATTTATGCAAAAATCCAGCAGTTAAAAATTTTATTTATTCGCTTCTTCCACTTATGTCTTTAATTTTTTAAATCTTTTATTTGTTAAAGAGGGTTTGTTCGCAATGCGAGCATGTCACCCCACTTATGTCTTTAATTATTATGTTTAGATTATGAAAAAAAAAAACTTTTTTAAGTACCACCAAGCTGAGAGACGTTCCCCTTGCAGATTTCAAAACATCAACAATCTCTAGTTCTTTGTAAGCGGCTATATGTACTTATTTTTGCCCGCAGTTTTGCCTGCGCAGAATTAAGACTTTAAATTATCTAATTTTCTCCTATTTGTACCCATAAAAAACCATTCTGCAAATAACGGCCGCTTGGGCAGATAAATATCCAAACGTACTTTACGTTAATAATATTAGTGAATTAGTTGGATACGTCTTACCAACTTTCAAGGTTTCGCCTTAATTAAGGCGATGCCAAAAATCAAGCCAATTTATTGCTTCGTGCGTGAAGGAAGCGCAAACAAACACAAGCACTTTCTCATCCATACTTCCATACTAATATTATTAATGCAAAAGTGTCTGTTACCTTTTCACGCCTAAAGCGCAAAATTACTTTTCTATTGGATATATGCTCGACGGTGGCAGCCCTACTCCTAGATCGTTATAATGATAATTTAAATTCACCGGAGGCTTCGTTACTTGAAGCCTCCGAGTTTCCTTTTGTCATAAATTTGCTGTTGCGGAGTTCCACACAGACTTCTTGCGTTTTAAACATGTCCGAAACGTAAAGCTCGTGTTGTTTTATCTGTCTGTTTCTGTTTATCATCTAAGCCGGGTTTGTTTTGTTAATAGAAACATGCATTACTTTGCGGAAATCTATAACTTTCAATTTAGTAAATTATGATTATTAAACAATATTCCGTGTAATAAACCACAATCTGTAAGTGAATGAGTGTATGCATAGACATCCGTGGCAGCATGTTCCTCCTTTTCCACAGTACCTGTGCTCACACTCGCATACCAGAAGCATGCCAGTTAAGCTTGCCAACCATCCCGAATTTTCCGGGATTGTCCCGCTTCTCGTTCAATTTTGGATTGTCTCACCGCGACCCCTTACGGGACGCCTTTTGTACCGGAAAACTGCTGAACTTTGGTATGCGGGTATCTTCGAGTCCCGGGACAAGACTCCCGGTAAATATTTACTACGGTATGATGTACCTGTCGTCAGCCTGTAACCTCAGGCTTAAAGAAGGGAACGACCGCTCTTCTAGGAGGGGTATCCCGCCGTGTAACGTAACGTAACATACACATGCCTATGCGCACTTTACTTACAGGTTGAGGTTTATTTTGCGGAATATTGCTAAAAAATCACAATTATTAAATTCCGTCGACCTCTGTGGCTCAGTTGGTAAACGCGGTAGCTTAAGCCGCGGGTTCGAATCCCGCCGACGGAGCAAAAGATTATCAATATTAATGGGTCTAAGATGTGTATTAAATATGTATCATATAAGAATAGTCTTAAATAAATGTATAGTATAAAAGTATTAAATATATTTCCGTTGTCTGTCTTGGTAACATAATTCCCGCTGGTACTTACCACGGGGCCAAACTGACGTGGTATGAAACATCTATAGATATTAAATAATAAAGAATCTACGATGCAAGAGACAAATGAATTTGATTTGATTTGCTGTATTTTTTACAATTCTACGCATTTTAGTATATGTTTCCGTCACAAAGATAGGATACATGAATTATTCTCCCGGCGAACCGTTTAAACGTCAAAAGGGGAGCGTTTTTCCGCCAGCACAGATCTCACAGATAAGATCCTGATACGTTTAACTGATGCTCCCGTGGGAAATCAGCTTTACGACCAACATAATAGGGGCTATGATTCTATTACAGATTATTTCCCGTATGGCCAATACGGGAAATAATCTGTAATATTCTTAGTTATAAATTAGAATTTTTATTAAACTCTGTAACATATTTTTCCTTTTATGTAACTTGTTACCTAAAAAAAAAATACTTTGTCGCGTTGTCGGTGACGTGACACTCTTTTTAGTATGGGCCAAAGATGCAAATTCAATTCTGTTTTCCGATCATCGTGTATGATCGCTATTGGTCAACTCGTTGTTAAAATAAGGATGATTGTTATGTGGATGCTTGCACGATGCTCGTGATAATTGTTATTTAATAGTTCGCCAATTATTTAGAGCCTGCATGATATTGCAATGGTTTCTAATTTAACTGTTAATAGCAAGTAGAAAAAATACACGACCGGTTTCGATCTGATGAAACCGGTCGTGTATTTGTTATAAATTTGTAAAATCGAAGTGATTATAGTGGAAATAGTGGCATGAGATAAGTGTGTTTCATTAAGGTTGAACATGAATTTCCAACAGGAACCAACAGTGCAATCAATTACATATATTAGGTAGTAGTATAATAAGGTGGCATTTTGTTAGAATTTTTGTCAGTCGCGGTTTCGCGCCGCGTGGATCGGAAAGCTACCTAAATTTTTTACCAAACCACCATCCTAAAGAATCTCTACGCTCGCAGTAAAAAACACATTTTATAAGACTCACCATTAATAAAAACTCGCCCTTTTAAAAACATGAATGTTATTTATATGTTTAAATACTTTACATTCCCAACTCATTCTCAGAGGAAGTTTATTGTAAAAACTCATAAAAAGCCTTTCGAAAATGAAATTCCGCGAAGCCGCGAACCTCTCAAATAAAATTAGCATGGAACTGTCGTCCCAGATAGCGCCTACATATAAGCCGGGATAAGCTACTCGGTGAGGGGAATGTATGAACGTGTAACTGCTTATCATGTGGCATAACGATTTCGCGTACTAAACACAAAGTTAAGCATCGGCCAAGTGCGAGTTGGACTCGCGCGCGAAAGGTTCCGTACCAGTAAAGAGCAAATTTGGATAATGTGTTCAGAAGTTGAACAGTTAGCTATAACTTGTCAAAGGTAGACTGCCAAGTCTACCTCATACAAGCGATAGCGAATTTAGTGGTACTGCAGCGCAATCTCATATCAAAAAGGAAGAAACTGGCGGCAAAAAACATGTTTGTTGTACGAGAGGCCCCCTCTAATTTGTTTTGTTTTGGTATATGTTGTTATAGCGGCAGCTGAAACACACAGTTACTCTGTGATAATTTTAACTAAGGGAGTTGAAAATTACCGTTTTTGAGAACTGACAGGAGACAGTCGGACAAAAGGAATCTTCGAATTTATAGTAACAGGGTACCGTTATTACCCTTTGAGTACGGAACCCTACAAAGAAACAAGTTTGCCAATTACCTATCTAAAGTGTAGTAGCGGGCGTTCGTGCGACACGACAGTTACATACAAGTCATGTTTGCTAAACTCTAACGAGACAGTAGTTCAATATTAGTCGTAGTTGTCTCCTCTTATTGGTTGCAGATTCTCGATTCAATTCTGAGAAAAGGGACGCAGAACTTAGTTGGAACTAGATAGATTTGTTCAACATCTAAGATTGTACGCAAGCAAATGAGAAGGTTTCAAAATTTTTAATAAAAGAGAGTATATTTTAAAAACATATTCTCTTTTATTTTAATGTATCGAAACCATTTGCCGTGGAAGAGTGGAAAATATGCATAAATCTCTCAATCGAAGACGTAAGTGGAAGAATTGATAACTAACATTTTTAAAACTGCCGGATTTCTGCGTGAATTCACTCTTGGGGACCGAAAAAAGCATTACTCAAAGGTCGTAAAATGTTAGTTGTTAAGTTATTCCTTATATTCTGAAGCTGTAAACCAAGTAGCGTCCTCAAGTCTCAACCGATAGTTATTAGTATGCCCTACAGAAACGCCTTATACTTTGCACACACATGTACAGTTATTACCTAGATCGCGGGTGTCAGTCGCGTCCGATCAGTTTGTTTTCCGCTTTAGTCACCAGAACGTGCATATAACGTACTTTGCAATAAAGTTAAAAATAAAATTATAAAACATTCAAAAATAGAATACTTCCGTCCAGTATTCTAATAGATACGTCATCAATATCGGTTTTGGCGGGAACTGACGAGCGCGACAGAAATAAAATGACAGCTGTCAGTCAATTGTTTTTTTTGCTAAACGGTTCTTGATAGCCAACATTTTGCAATGGACGATTTGTTTTTGGCATTGTTTCGAACAATTACTTTGTACGATGACCCGTCAAAAATAGCAGTATCGCACCATCCAGAGTTTTTTTTATTAAATAAAATGTTTTTTCAGTGTAAACTACTTTGAAAACAAACACTGTTTGAAAAAACCGTTTGCACAAAGTCATATAACGTTCTCCTAAAAAATTCAAGCGTATTATCTCCGTGTAATACCTTCTACCTGAATTAAATTTTTCGCATGTTTTGCAAACACTGTGGTAGTTAATATCTCTCTGGAAATTTCCATGGTGCAGAACAGATGCCTTTGGAAATGCGTCACGATGGAAGATATATTTGTGTTCTACATAAACTGCTGTAAATTATTATTGAGCCAATACATTTTCCGTTTAGACATAGACTTTTCACCCGACGGCGGCGAAGCTAAAACGAAGGGAAAAAGAAGGGGTTTCATCAGACTAATATAGACTATGTTGAAACCCCTTTTTATTTTTTATTATGTTTATTTACTCGTATACTATATATAGTATGGCAAATACTCGCTCACACACATATTATAGAATTATATAATACCAGTTTGTGCCCGCAACTTCGTTGCGCAAAAATTTGTATATCACGCGGGAACCGTAAATTTTTCCGGGCTATTAAGCAAAAAAAGATTTATTCAAATCAGTCCAGTAGTTCCTGAGATAAGCGCGTAAAAACAGACAAACAGACAACTTTTTTTGTCGATATGTGTTACTGTTCCTTTGCACCCCCATATTGATTGTTTTGTAAAAATATTAAAGTACATACACTCCAATTTAACTATTTTATTATTCCTATAAATATAGATAATATATAATAAGATACAAGAGCCAAAATAGAAGCTCGCTGTTACAATCCTAAATACAAATTAATTTAATCTATCGAATTATACAAACCAAACACTACAGATCAATATTAAAACGTGATCGTGTAACTATCGGAATTTCTAAATTAAATCAGTTCAAGGAAACACATATTTGCGGACTCCCTTGATCTTTCTATCGGAAATTTACAAAAGCTTAACAAGGGAACGCTTTTACCTTTAGAAATGGAAAACCTTTCGTTACAGTTTATGACTTAGATAGGTTTTTCTATCGCTCATCTTAATTTTATTTTATTTTTGGAAATTAATGACTCTTAATCGATGAGAGAGCTTATATTAAAAAGAATCATAACATTTTGAAAATATATTTATATACTTCTACCGCCCATGTTTTGTTCCGCTTGGATCGATTTGATAAATTATCCTACTTGAGCATAATAAAAAATTAAAACGAAAGTATTTTAAATTTTTGTGGCTGTCAAAGAAATGATGAAATGTAAAAGCTTAATAATCTTATATATAATACGCGAGTGGAAAACTTTCTACCCCTTTTTAAGAAAGAGACGAAGATTTAAAAGCATCAATTTTCTCCCAGTTATAGTCGATATGGAGGAGCGTTGAATACCAATATATTTTTGAAAATATACTTTAATAGTGCATATTTTTAATAAATAAAACGCCACGAACACTACAATATATACAATATAATTTAACCTGTCACAAATATAATTTGACCTGTCACGATAATCATACACGTAATATTCTTAGTGATTTTTCAATACAATTGAATGGCCTGGCAACGAGACCTTTATGCCATCTGTGATGAAATTGAGAATAGGTTATAGTTTTTTAATTCTCCTCTACACGATATTTATGGTCGAATTTCGACCACAGGGCGACCTCTGTCGGTCTTAATTTGTGTATCTAACAATTCTCAATTGCCCTAAGACACACACAAAATATTTAATTAAAATCGGTTAAGCCGTTTCGGAGGAGTTCAGTGGCAAACACACGCATAAGAATTAAATATATAATTTAGAATAGAATTTGCGTGTCACGGTGTACCTATAAGCAATGAAGAAACTATCAGTTATGGCGTCCCGCAAGGAAGTGTCTTGGGCCCGAGCCTTTTTCTAGTGTACGTTAATGACCTCTGTAATACATATCTAATCAATGGAAGAGTATTTTAGTATGCAGACGACACTGCCTTAGTCTTTACCGGTAAAAATTGGGAGGAGGCTCGGGCACATGCACAACTGGGTTTAAATATCGTTGTTAATTGGCTAACTGACAATTTACTCACACTTAATATAGATAAAACCAAATATATAAAATTTACACTGACCCGAAGACAAATACCTACTTAAAATCTATATATACACGATAACTGCAAACACACTAACTGCAATAATTGTCCCAAAAAAATACAAGAAGCTTCAAACATAAAATATCTCGGCGTGAAATAAAACACAAAAATGAATACACGCACAAGCACACACAAACACACAAACATACACACACATACAAACATAATATACACAAACACTCACACTAACACACACATGTTTAAATTAATTGCGATTTTTTGATGAAAACCTAATTATCTGTGTTATGTGTCAACTATATTTTTATGTACCAAAGCTTATTATATGTAGGGTACATACAATAAGAATAAGAATTCATCAACCCCTACAACAGAAGTATTCTTAGTGTAGGGCACTCCACAATGTGAATATTGTTATAAATTCATTGTTATGTTTCTATTTAATTATGTTTTATTAGAGGCAATAAAGTTAATTATTATTAAGTTATTTATTATTAATATTATGATTATTCAATATTCAGTCAGACTGACATTCCTGAGTCAAATTTCGTAAGAAATCGTTAGTCATTTTATAACATTAAAATATTTTCGTATTGTACAGTCTAAAATATGAATGAATGAGTAACCGGAACTGGGGTTTGTAAACAAATTACTAAAATCTTCCACTTAATAACAAACATAAAAATATTCCTTGTGACGTCATCACACTAACATATTTTATGCGCGTGTGGGAATACGATCATTATTTCATTAGCTAGTTTTAGTAATAAATAAAGTTTTTTATTTATTACATATTACATGGAATCATACAGTTAATAAATAAATTTATGATTTCATGAGCTTTTGCTCGCGGTTTTGCTGGTGTTGAATTAAAAAACGGGATGATTTTTCAAAACAAAATGTAGCCTACGTTACTCTCCATCACTTCTGCTTAGTCTATGCCGAAAATCAAGTCGATTGGTTGCTCCGTTAAGGCGTGAAGGTAGGGCAAACAAACAAACACACTTTCCCATTTATAATATTAGTAAGAATTGCTTGGGTTGTGTTTCATCAATCATTATTCCCTTTCCTGTAGCCTGTTGCTTCATTAAAATGGCTACGCACTTGCAACCTTTCTACCTAACCTAACCTAACCTAACCTATAAATTTTTTTTCTGCTGCATTCGAATAATTTAGCCAAACTAAGACAATCACGAGAATTCATTTAGGTTAAAATAAGAACCTCCTTTTTCTGAAGTCGGTGAAAATTCTCGGGATATCAAAATATATTGGCACTCCTCCAACACTTAATTAACTCGCCGAGTCAATTTCGTAACTTGTATTGGTTTCGGCTTGCGCTGGCGATAACCACAACGATTTCAATAAAAGTAACCAGAACAATAACATTATATAATCAACTATTAATAATTTTACATTTGACGATGTTCACTCTGTGGCTCAGTTGGTAAGCGCGTTGGTAGCTTAAGACGGGGGTCTCGCGTTCGAATCCCGGCGACGGGGCAAAAGTTTTTCAATATTACTGGGTCTTGGATGTCTATTAAATACACATATTTAATACACATCCAAGACCATTTAATAAAAATTTAAATATGTGTATAGTATAAGAGTATATTAAATATATTTCCGTTGTCTGGTACCCGTAACACAAGTCCTGACGTGTTACGGGTACCAGACCAGACATAAATTTATTTATTTATGAAACAGACTTTCTTTAAAACCGATTGGTTACCGCTCGGCTCCTATTGGTCGTAGCGTGATGTTATAGCCTTTCTCGATAAATGGACTAACCAACACAATAAGCATTTTTAAATTCCGGTCAGTAGTTCCTGAGATAGCTTGTTCGAACAAAACTCATCAGCTTTTATATTAGTATAGATAGTGAGCGTAGAACGTGGCCTGTTCCTTAATCAAAAGGCGGGCACTTGCAAAGCTTCTGCTGTTGTGAGTATCTATGGACAACGGTAGTCACTTTCTATTAGTCAGAAGATGGGTCAAGGAAAGTGACTGCCGTTTTTTTATGAGAATTATTATTATTATATTATTTAACGTGCAGCTACGCTCGCGTGGATTTCGAAAATCATTCAAAAATTGCGTGTTCCCAATGGTGGCTTACAAAAATATTCAAATTTTTGCGTGACTTCTGAATACGCTTAATCGAATCCACGGGCAAAACGCTAGTTGGACATAATCATTATTAATTCTAAGCACAAATTGTGGTATACGAAAATATCTTACTTTCATTTATACAAAGTTAAGTCAGCAGAAGTTTCTAGACCACCACGGTTATCAATATAAGTATCTAAGGGGTTGGAATTTGGATACAAAGTCTTCGAAAGTCACGAAGTTAGCGGGCGAAAGTTTATAAATCAATTAAGTATTGCCGGTCGGAAAATAGTCTCGTTAATGCTTACAATTGAACAATCTGAAACGAATATTGAGAGAGAGAGATAGAATTTGTCTTTTAAACGATTTTCATTTTACTATATTAAATTGAAAATTATTTTAAAGACGAATGGACATAGAAAGAGAGTGAACTGGATGTTATTGAAAAAGAGAGATAGAAATAAAAAGAGTAAAGTGGATAACATGATATTAGAGAGATAAAAATATAAATATTGTGAAATGAAAACTTGTTTGCAATAGGTTTATTTTAACGAAAACTTTTTATATTGAACTCCAGCTAAGAAAATTGCAGGAATACGAAAAAATAGGAAATTGACAGATTTTTGGTATAAACTAACAGACAGTTATATCTAGCCCCCATTATAAGTACCTGAAGGACATTGTTGACATTGGATGAACGAAATCGGCCAAGTGTGAGTTGGAATTGCGCACAAAGGTTCCGCATCAGTAGAAAGAAAAATTTGAGGAAAAGTTAAACAGCTATTAACAGATCAAGTCGTATCAAGCGATACCCCGATGTAGCATACTGCAGCGCCATCATGCATCAAAAGCGTCCGTAGCCTAATGGATAAGACTTGAAAGGCGTGAAGTGGCGTTGTGTTTCGTTCAGTGAGTGAGTTTACCGGTGGCCCAACTTCCCTTATTCTTCCCTATTCCCATTCCCCATTTCCTCATGAATAAGGCAACGCACTTACGACTCTCCGGATATCACGAGTGACCATGGGCGACGGCAGCTGCTTTCCATCAGGTAAACCGTCTGCTCCATTGCCCCCTAAATATCATAAGGAGACTGGAAAAAATAGGTTTGTTATTTAAGAGCCCACTTTAAACATATTTAAATTTATTTTTCTTCCAGTATCTCAGCTCAGGATATAGCCTGGAGGCAGACAGACGGAAAGACATCGAAGTCTTAGTAATAGGGTTTCGTTTTCACCCTTTGAGTACGGAACCCTAAAACATAAATGTAGACAAAGTTCAGGGTGGGAGTAGTTTTCTGTATCCGGAATGTTTTCTTAGCGGCAACGTAAACATCGTTACTCATTCTGTTGTGACGTGTGCTAATAAAGAAAGTTTTGTGTTTTGTTAATCTGTATTTATTTGTTTTTAACAAAACCAACCTTTTTGTTAACAATTATTCCTTTACGAATGCATGTCACACTATATTCCGCTAAAATCTATACTAATAATATAAAGCTGAAGAGTTGGTTTATTTGTTTGTTTGTTTGAACGCGCTAATCTCAGGCACTACTGGCCGGAACCGAAAAAATCTTTTTGTGTCAGTAAGTCCATTTATCGAGGAAGGCTATAAAAATAACTCCCACGCCGGCTTTCGGTGACGGTTTCATAGAAATCAGGCCTGTTACGCAGGAGTAATTTTGTAGTGCCCAAGTGTGTGCGCAGAACTCAGGAGCACTCTCGCTTCCATTACTCTCATAACCCAGTGAGACGGATGACCGACACGGCTAGTGAGAGATCAGGCGCAGGACCGACTTTTTACATGCCCATCCGACGCATAAACAATCTTACTAGTCAGACAATCAGGTGATCAGACTTCATTGTCCTAACCAAACCTGGAAATAACATGTTTTCAACGCGGAAACCGAACCCACGACCGAGTCCGAGTCAAGAACCGAGCTCCTTAGGCTATATAATAACATCTCGCTACGACCATCGAATAGGAGCCGAGCAGTAAATCAGTAAAAAAAAAATGTTGTTAAATCGGTATGATTTAAAAAGTCGTAGGTAACAGCTAATATAAAATATTCCATGTTCAAAATCATGATCAGATACGGTGTATACGAAAAGAGCACTACATATAGAAAGACGCACAGATAGACTAACACACTTTTTTGTTAGTAGTAGTTAGTGAACATTCATTAAAATATGCAATCTTCACAACACTCAGTTTTATTAAAATCCCTCCTATAAGAGAAGCAGCTATTCTCTAATGCCAGGGATACGGGAGGCAAGTTTTTCAAGCCACGACTGCGCCAGCGCGCCGTTATCAGCTTGGCTTGTTTAATATTATTTTGATATGTACCATTAACTGTAACTAGTAATAAGTGAAATTAATGTGATGATTCTTCTTAAATAAAATTGATTATTGCATGCTACCTGAAGATCTATCTTTAGCACTACATTTTTTGCAATAAATATATTTCATTTCATTTCATTGTAAATGATCTGTCCAGCTAGTATTTCAGGCTTCGTATTGACAGAACTTGCTTCATTTCTAAGAGAGCAATCTAAGTAAATTCGTTGACATGCCAGTGTCAGACCCCAAGATCCCCAGAGAAAGAAGAGAAAAGAACTATTTTGCTGTGCTGCAATGAAAAACTGGCCTTGTTTATCCTGAGCATAACGCAATATAAAAATCTTCCGTCCATAAAAGCATGCAGGTTTTATGGATGGAAGATTCGCTCTATTTTTATCCGAGAACGTTTTAAATATTGCTTACTACAAGCTGTGGTTATTGAAAAAGTTATATTAAAAATAGCAGCAGGGAAACTGAAGTGAAACGGGGTTTAATTGCTTGGAGGTTTACGTGGATGATTCTTTAAAGACTCCTTTACACGGGAAGGCCGACCCGGTCGGATTGATCTGTAGATCGGACTGTTTAGCGACTGATTACGGAAGTCCGTTAATTTATATATAGCGGTTTGTTATTGTGCGGTTCACGCGTGTTCATTACCCGTCACAAGATACGCTAATACTTGAAGGGTTAATAATAAGATTTAGAAGTAACTTAAGGTTTTCTTACAAATAGAGGTTGCCCCTTGGTCGAAATTCGATCATAGGTATTTCTCAATTTAATGGGTAAAATGGTAGGCACCGTAGTCTCGACGTTCAGAAAGTGTACTTTAAGTACTTATTTTGAATAAAAAGATTTTGATTTTGAAAAAAAAATCGCAAACTTCAATTTGGCATTAAGGTGTCGTTACCAGGCCAATAATTTTTTTTTAAATCAGCGACTTCCACCATAAACAAAACAGTATTTCGTGTATGATTATTGTTTCATGTATAAAATATATTGTAGCGTGCGTGTTTTTGTGTGCGTAGCGTTTTGCCTATTAAAAATATGCAAGATTAAAGCATATTTTAAAATAATATTGGTATTCCACGCGCCTCCTCCATATCAACTATAACTTCGAGAAATTTCATGCTTTTACATCTACGCGTCTTTCATCAAAGTTTTCCGCTCGCGTATTAATATATAATACTAGCTTTTGCTAAGTCTTACAAATAAGTGTATGCCAAAAAACAAATCTGTTGGACTGACTGACTGACATATTCATTTATTAACACATAGCCTAATAGTTTTGCAGGTATCCGTTACGATGTAGGCATCCGCTGAGGAAAGATTTTGAAAAATTCTGCCTTGAGGGGGTTAAAAAGGGGATGAAAAAAAAAACACGAATGAAGCATAGTCTAAACAAGTAAAATATAGTTCAGAACGTCAATAACTCGTCTAGGTTAAGCACCAACCACCACCAGTGTGTATTTTGGGAAGAATGTTACGATAGCTCTCCTAATTGGGAGACGCCATTTTAAATTTTACGTCAAATCTTAAGACATTTGAAGTTGGAACTTCTATAACGAGAACAGAAATTGTTTTCCCAAATAAATTTTTATGCTTAGCCCTCAGGTCTTAATTTATGAGTATTTTGTTTTTTATTTTTATGTCGAGCTGTATAATGGGGAAAAAAATGAAAATCGAAAGAGAGCCAGTTGACGGACCTACGTCATTTGGCCGGAATTCCGCGTGAGTTGTGATCCGCAATCTGGCTCTGTTTTTAAAGCTTCCCTGATTATACCTAGTAAGACGACGACGAAACAAATCACACAGAGTCGACTACCTTTTACCACAGAATAAATAATAGCACAAGCACAGAAGAATTACTCCAAAAACCTGTTAAAATTAATATTAATCATGCTACGTTACTATTAAGTTCAAATTCCAACCGTGCCACAATGAGTGCCTATAATAACAATCATGATAACTGCTACGTTAATCCAGGGTTTCAATTAACTACATTCCTAAGTTTTAAAGTAACAGATATGATTTTTTTTAAATTCGCCTTTTTTTGCTAACCCTACTCGACAGGTGCCTATTTAAGCCGCTAATAAAAGACTAAAGCTGAAAACAAACTGATCCGACGTGGCTGACAAACGTCCGCGAGTGACTTAAGACGCGGCTGACAGATTATACTAAATGTCCGCGACTTATGCCTTATATAATTTGCACACTTCAATGTGTAATCAGCGAAGTTGAAACAGATCACGGCTGACATGGAATTGACATATATAACACCGACCAATGACGTAGGTCCGTCGATTGACTCTCTTTTAATTTCCCCCATTATGCAACTATTATCTACATCGCAGCTGTCACGTCCGTAAGTCGCGTCCGATCAGTATGATGTCCGCTTTTAATACCACCAAGTCAAAATTGTTTGTTGAATTTTGTGAGATAAATAAATGTGTACACTGGATGTTGTCTTTGAATAAAAATACCGTAGAGTTAGTTCGTTTGTCCACCGCCGCCCTCACCGGACCGTCAATCAAAATGAGATTATTTCGGTTGGATAAAATGCCACTTTATGTGTCGTTTTGCTCTACGCCACCACAGAAAAGCGACAAGAGCCAGACCAACGTCGCTAGACATAGAAACCTATAGCCTCGGTCATAAAATGGCATTTTATGGCTCTATCGATAGCTTGTTAAGTCAAGTTCAAGTAACAATCACGGTTTGTCTACTAAATAATGTTGTCAATAAACTCAAAAAAATTTACTTTCATTGTCTTTATTTCTTTACATCGATTGCAACTCTTTATATCATCCATTATCCAACTTTGTCGTTTTAAGACTTGTGAATTTCTTGAAGATTGATATTAGCATCCGCTTAGCTCAGTACTTCCACGACATCCGTCACTCTCCCCTACCTACAACTTACCAGTTGTGTCATTAAAAACAAACTTCCGGAAATCATAATAATTACAATTTTATTATACTCTCTAAATTGCACGGTATTTGCTGACAAAATATTCAATTTTAAAACCAAATATAATTAGATGAAATAAAAACTAACAATATTAAATACATTTTTAACGGTTTTGAGGGTTAATGATGGCTATTGCCTATATTGAACGAAAGTACTATAGTGTCAAAACGACTTACCAAACGAAATGAGGCCACTGTTGAGCATGGTGAGCTTGATGCTGTTGGGTATGGACACCAGGCTGGTGGTGCCCGTGGATTTGACATCCTTCTTCTTCGGCTTCTTCTCCAGGTCATACCTGGGGGCATTGGCGTATATAAGGTGGAGTCCTCAAGGGTCCAGACCTTTTTACTTGTCCAATCGACAAACAAAGCATCGTATTACTTTGAGTTTTAAGCTTTGTTATTTGAGAAAATATACATTCAACTAATTGTATCCCGCGGCTTCGCTCGCGTAAAATATTTTGGGAATATCAAGACCAAAATTAGCTGTTACTTTCCATTTTATTGACTAAGGGCCTGTTTCACCGCTTACTGATAAGTGTCGGATAGTCTATCCACAACTTTATTTGACAAATGTTGTATGTGGTAAAACAGTACCTTAGTTTATGCTAATAAAATCAAGTTGATTGGCTGCCTTGTTAAGGCGTTAAGATATAACAAACAAACAAATACAACTTCTCATTTACAATCTGCCCGCCTAACAACTTCAGCGCTGTTACGGAACCCTTGATGGGCGAGAACGTCTTGATCTTGACGGTTTTTTTACTTTAGGGACGGGGGGTCATTGAATTAGAAAAGCCGTAAATACGCCCGTGCCTGGGGGT
>JAOTAV010053369.1:0-15876 GCA_026546445.1 Cyclargus thomasi
GGATCGGATTTAATTCCCGCTTTAAACAATGGAACAATCTTGCTATGCTTCATCAAGTCAGGGAAAACGCCATTTTTATGCACATATTAAAAACCATTGCTAGGTAAGGAGTACGATGTCAATAATTGATTTAATGATTTTTGTCGACATAACCCAGAGATAATGAGATAATGCATTTAAATTGTTGAATATTAAAAATATCAGTATTTTTTGTTGAATATTAAAAATACTGATATTTTTAATATTCAACAATTTAAATGCATCTATAATATCTCCGGAGTTAGTTTCTCTGAACTTAAAATTGACATCACATTCCTTTACATTATCTCTGAGTAGCTTTTCAGGTGAACTATTGAGATTTTTAGTAATTGAGACCGGAATATCAGCGAAAAACTTTTCGAAGACTGTATTCTTGATCGTCAGAAATCTTTTTATTTTGAAAGCAAATTTCATAATCAGAGCTACGACAGGTGATATTTACAGTCTCACTGGCTATTACTTTTCATGTAATTTTATTTTGAGAATTTTTAATTTTATTTTGACTTACAATCACTTATGTTTCTAAAAATTATTATTGTTTGTTACATTAGCTTTAATCTATATGTATAAAATAACAAGTCCCGACTCATTATTGTTCCCTATTTCACCCTTTTTTTCAAAATTTCATATTTATTAATATGAAATTTTTCTTCCAGAGGGTGAAATAGGGGTTGAAAGTTTGTATGAAAATACTTCTTAATGCGAGCGAAGCCGCGGGAAATCTTTATTCTTATTATTACGGGAAATCTTTACTCTTATTAATTTATTTGTATATAACATAATATTGTAATTTTCCATATTTTAGGTAAAAGATGGACCCGTGCGAGTTTCTTACGCTGGTTCTTCTCGCCGGGATAGTTCTCGAACCGGTGGTAGGCACCGTAGTCTCGACGTTTAGTAAGTCTACATAAAGTACTTATTTTGAATAAATGATTTTAATTTGATTGGTGTTGTTAGAAGACCAAAAATCCTTATTTTTATGGCTGACTAACCTATAATATATAGATCATAGCCTAGACTTCAAAGGCCACTGTAATTGTTTTTATAAATCACTGAAAAGCTCTATAATTTTTGCATACTCTTGAGGATTTCGATGTTTTCTTTCTTGGGCAATATCGAGTGGAGTTTTAATAGAATCTTCTTCAAAATCTGCTAGTAATTTACAATTGTTATATTCTAATTCTTGATCAGGATTAGTACAATAGGGCAAAAGTATCCTCACCATTTCTATATTTCCTACAAAAACGGCGTAATGTAATGGCGAACCGTATTCACAGTCTTGAGCGCTTACAACTGATTTAACAAACTCGTTGTCAATATTTTTTAAAGATTCTAAAAGATTCTGTGGTTTTTCACTTTTGATAGCATCAATTAGCATTACGTAGTATTCATCGAGCTTTTCAAATAAATTAAATATTTTTGTGGAAATATCCTGATATTTAGACATAGAAGTAACAACTTTTTCTAAACTTTTTTCACCGACATAATTTAAATCATTCCAGACATTTAATAATAATCGTAAAGCGCCATTATTAAAAATATGACTTAAAATTTCTGTTATTTCATTTGGCACGACTGTATTTTCCATGTTTGCGTAACCATGTTCGAACCCGAATATTTGTATCAATTCTTCCAATGAAATTTGGCATCGGTCAGGTATTTTTCTTAACCACTCTCTTATCATTTTGTATCTTCCAATATTACGACTGACTTCATTTAAGGCTTCATAAATTTCATAATCTTGCCTGATATACAAATTTAGTACCCATTGAAAGACATACTTTTCAAATCGTGGCAGGGACTGAAATAATTTGTTTTTAGATGCATCATGCATAAAGCGATATTTTAACATTTCTTCATACGCGATGAAAATATTATTATACAAATTACTATCTGGATATTTCTTAAACTCTTCGATTTCTTTACTAGCCTTTTTCATGTACGTACATACTTCGGTAAAGCAATTTTCCAACATATCTTTGGGTTTATCTAAACAATATAAGAAATCTATTTCAGTTATGGGTATCAAATTAATAATTATTCCGTCATAATAACAGCTTGGCCATACTTTTCCGACAAGTGTATTATATTTTCTCTTCTTTTTAGATGTGCTACAATTTAGTTGTTGAAGCCTCAAAAGAAGAGAACTATCGGATAATTTTACTATTTCACATTCCTTAGTGATGGCAAATATAATAATATGTTTTAGCAATGAATAGGCACCATCAATACTGAACATCTCGTAGTTTCTAATACATTCAAATAACTGATGCATATAATGTATTTGTTTAGAATATCTGGAAGTCGTTTCACAATGTACGTCATCAAAGCTGTTATATCCTACACCTAAATGTAAATAGGTTTCAATAAGCCCATGTATCCGTAAGTATTCTTGTTCCGAATGAAATGATGGGCCATGAAAAGTCGCATACTTAACAGAATTAACCGGATTATATAAACTAGTCATAGTAAATTCAAAAAGCAACACATTTAGAGCTCCGAAAAAATTAATTCCTTTTTTGATCATCAAAGTTAGTAGATCGGTTTCATATTTCAGTAATGATGTAATTATTGCATAAGATGCTTTAAGTCTGCTATAACTACAAAGAAATTTATTAAAAATATCGCTATCAGTTTTTTCAATCAAAATATTTATTATATTTAAAGGCCAAGTGTTTGCAAAAGCATTTTCTAGTGGGAGAATTTCTTCTTTATTTAAATCTAAGAAGGGATTTGCATCTAAGATATTTAAAAGTAAGCAGCTTCGTAGCACTTCTATTTCGGGTACCCCGTATGCTCGCTGAGTCAGAGTTTGGTCATCTTTATCAAGCCATTTGGGGTCTATTACCAAAGACAATTGTTTTAATATATCTAACTGTCTATTTCTGGCTGCAAGCCATATAGGACTAAAATACCACTTACTGTACTTTAAGCAATTTTTGAAATCATAATCTCTTTTCTCACTTAAAAATGTTTTTACAAAGCATGAACATCCTATTTCAGAGGCCATTTGTAGATAATGTATAGAATTATTCTTTTCTAGTATTTTTTCAACTACACGTTCTGATGTGTTAACTGCCAAAAACGATTCTACTATATAGAACATAAATTTAACTACCTGTGAAAATTGAGGATTTTTCCTAAAAATCTGTTCGATATTTTTTGCGTTTTTAATGTCAGTTATCACGATATCGTCAATACCTTCAGACCTAATGCCTTGATTCGCATATGAATCATAAATAACGTAAATAAAATCAGAAATGTTTTCCAAAATTAAAGCAACTTTACGATTCTCATTTCCATTATAAGTACATTGAACATTTTCATTAAGATATTTGTCTGCCATAAAGTAAAAAAACTTGCAGACTTGTAGTTTTTCATCTGAGAAAAATGTTCCATTCAACATATTGTGCAAAAAATTTTTACGAAATTCTTCTAGACTCATAGACTGAAATTTTTGCCATAGGAAAAGGGAGGCAAAATATTCAGCATACGTCTGATGAATAAACACTGGATTTTCACCAATAACTTCAGAAATTATCGCGTTTTTATCATCTGCTTTCATTATTTTTGGCAAAAGAGATAGCGCTTGAGATTTAATGCTTTCCGAACATAATTCCTTTCTTTCCGAATATAACGTGTAGATTGATAAAACTTGATGCTCATAAATAAAATCTTGCCGACATTTTTCAATCATTTGCTCAATATCTTCATCATCCACGGGCCAAGTATTATATTTTTTCTCTTTAAAACGAATTTCATAAAATTTTGTATTTATGAATTCATCGTATAAGTTTACCAAATTTAGACCCCTTTTAATATTTTTTACATCTTCATCATTCAAATTTGTCACTCCAGATTCGTAATATTCCTTAAACATGATTAAAAGGTTTTGAGCAAGCATTTGAATTTGCAAAGGTATTCCTACAAAACTTCTTTTAGTATCATTTGTAGCTTTCGAAAATTCGAAAAGAATGGTCACTATGAAATTTCTAGTCCTTTGTTCATCAAGTATATCAATGTTTAGTTTAGATTTCCAATATTTTAACAAGAAATTTTCTTGATCGTCTTTGCTAAATGACTTAATGCCATATGACCTCGTTGCTAAATTATCTTCCAATGTATTAATAATATTATATGTGCGACAAGTTGTCCATATATGAGCTTTTGTTTGACTTTTTAAAACTTTAATGAAATATGTTGCTTCGGCCTCATATTTTGGACATATTTCATCAAACCCATCTAAGAAAATGTAAACTTCACCAGAGCTATGTAATTTATCATAGAAAAGGAATATTTCCAATAAGTCTATACCTTCAATTTTGACCTCATTTACAAAATCACTAGTATTTACCCGCTTACAAAGCCAATTGATAATGTAACGACAGCATTTTCCATTTGCTCCTTGCTTTAAAATTTTAAAATTTGCGACCTTAACAAGGAAATAAATCACAGATTCTTCGTCATTTAGCTTAATTCTTTTTAGCTCACTGCGAAATTTTCCTAAATCAATTACTAATATCCAAAGTAACGGAAATTCATGTTTGAATTTTAAAGCTAAGTTTCTTAAAAGAGTAGATTTTCCCATCCCTGGATCAGCAGCAATAACTACAATTCTATGATTTTTTAATTTATAAATGATTTCATTTTCACACTCAGTATAATACTTTCTTGGTCTCATAAAGGGTCTCAAATTCTCTAGCGAACCTTTGGTGGAATTCCACGTAAAATAATCATTTTCTTTAATAAGCTTATGAACATTTGAAGAATTTTTGGCTTTCCATAGACATTTATATTGATTATCGTCATCCACTACAACAAATTTAATATTACTTAGATTGTTAAGGTCGAGATTTCTAAAGCTACTAATTTTGCTTATAATGTTTGCAGACTTTTTTTTATACTGCATAGCTTTATTCATAAAGTCACTAATTTCAATATTCCTAAAAGCATACAAATCAGTAGATTCTTCTTCAAAGACTTTTGTACTCACTTTTCTTTGACAAATTATTTTTCTTGGTATGTAAAAATTTTCTTCATCATTTTTATCTAATGATTGATTACATATTTCTATTTCGTCATTATTTAAAAACTGGCATAATATTTTGGAATCTATAAAATTTATATAGTCTGTTAACACGTCTTCGAAAACAAAATCCTTTCCTTGAAAGAAAACTTTGCAATTTTTCAAAAATCTTTTTTGAGCTTTTTCTTCCAAACTATTAAAATTTACTTCAGAATCTTCTATTTCACAATAACTATACTGTAATTCTTTTCTCAACTGATTTGTTAAATAATTATTGTTCTTCGTAATTAACAGCACTTTTTTATTATTATCTGAGCGCAGGACGCTTATAAGTTTTTTGCATATATAATTTAAATTAATTTTACTGTCGTCACAATTACATTCAATTATTAATAAATTTACAGTCTTTTCAAAAACATTCATAACATATTCACATAAATAGAACAGACTTTTAAGACGCAAAATATATATATCTCTTTTGAGAAGCGTAATTTTCACTGCTTTTTAGTAAATGGTAAACTTTGATTGATGATAATAATATATATTTTGAAGTATAACATAAAACTTGTTTGCTGTATAAATCAACGCTTTGCAGTTTGTCAATATTGATGAAATCTTTAGTTTGTCCTGCCTTCAATTGTTGAGCATTATTATCTATGAAACAGTTTAAACTATATACATTTATTACATCCGGCTTAAATTCGATATCATAAAATTCAATCTTTGTGCAGTATTCTAACGTAGGACCAATAAGAATCAAGCGATTACATTCTTTTTCTACTTTGTTAAAAAACTTAGTAACATCTTCAGTACTCGATATAATTTTATCTTGTGTTAGATCAAGCGCATTAGCTATTTGTGACCTAAATGCATAAGCGATAAATTCAGTATCAATCCACTTAAAATTTTCATTAAAATTATCTTCTACAGTTTTATTAAGAATTTTTTTGGTATAATTGACAGCAAACACTAAGATAGAAAAAAAGGAGTATATATCCTCTCTTACTTGATGTACACTATAATTTGGTAACTCTTTTTTTATAATATTTTTTTCACTTTCGACTGTTAATAATCCAGTGTTATAATCTCTAACAACTTCCCAAAATGTATCTTCATCTACAAGATGCAATATGCAGGTAGTGAAATTAGTTATCTGAAATTTGTATGTATCTAATTTTGCATATATTTCATTATTCGTGTCATCACGACTTATTATACCATAAAACATTAATTTGCTTCTCAGTTTTATTCTTAATATTTCGAAAAAGTTGCTACTTTCAATTACTTCTTGAAACCAAAATTTGGGATTAAATTTTATTCCGTCTTTTTTTATTAACACGAAGTTAGCTAATCTGCCCAAGTAATATTTATAATTTTCATAATTTTTAGATTTTTTTGTTAGGTGAATTTTCACCAGTTTATTTGCATACTGAGCATCATTAATTTTACTTGCCATAAATGTAGCAAAATCTTCTATGTCAGAAATGGATGTTTCTCTGAATACATTTATTACATCTTTATTATCACATAAGTCGTGCCTCTTTTTCACAAAAGCAATGTACAAGAATGCTTCTCTTAAAAACTTTGCTTGATTTGACAAATTATTGCTTTCAATAAAATGACTATTTATTTTGTCACAATTAACACTTAATACATTTTTAAAAATTGAGGAACTATAATTTTGCAGCTCTTTTGGTACGGTAAACTTTTTGTGATTAAAAATAAGATCTTCTAGCATTTTTGCTAATTTTATGAGGTCATGTGTTTCTTCCAAAAATGCAACAACACTTGACATATTTTTATGTGTAGGATCAATTTTCCAGCACTTCGGAAGTCTACTTTTTTCCATCTGAGAAACATTTAAGAGAGGAATATGTGCTTGAGATTTTTTTAATTTTTTTTTTAAATTATCATCTAAATCTATATTAGTAGCTATAATTAGATTTTTTACCAATCCATCAGTGTATTTGTTATTGTTCTGTATGCTTTCTTTATAGGAAACATAGTACTTTTTAAGACCGAATGGGTTTTTTTCATTTATCAAATGTTTAATTGTAATTCTGTCAGTTTCTTCATTTAGCTTGTGTTTCGCTTGTAGAAAATTGTATTTGAATTTTTTGTCGTTATCACAATAGTACTTCCAAACCACGTCATCAAATTTTCCTGAATCTTCGTAATCAACTTCTGTTCTGAATGTAAAACCATCAACTTTTCTACGTTTTTTGGCCTCAATAGCAACAACCATCAACCACTGTATTTGGTAAGCTACGCCATGGTATGACTTTAGAAGTCCTGTACACGTCCTTGATTTTCCTATATCATGTTGCTCCGAATCATCAGACAGTGTATCGCCTGAGTCGTGTACATTCGACATTTTCTTGCCCAGTATTGTATGCAAAAATGCTGTAAAATATTTGAAGATTAAAGAAAATAAATGTTATTTACTTGGAATATATATTTGTAATTTGCCATACATATCCCGTCTACCAATAAGAATTTCTACAAATTTGTATTTTTACTATAACCGGATCTCAAAGTAATTTTTCAGGTAATATTCGACTGTCTTTCTCAATTCACAAACTTAGGGCTTCTATTAATAGATGTTACTAACAGCAACCTTTACATGCATATTTTGATTCATTAAATTTCTCATAATGCAGTTATAAATATTGTTTACCATATTGTTTTATCTCACATCGAACTAGTTGGGAGTAAACGGCTGTTATTGAAATATTTTAAGAGCTGGACCGATTTTGGTACAGGGATACTTTGAGTACCAGGAAAGAAACGATAATCTTTATTACGAAAAAAAAATCATTTAGTTTCATCATAAAAGTTGGTAGGGCAAGATACTAATACTAATGCTAATTTTTACAGAAAAAATTCATACTTTATATTATAAATACTCAAGTCAGTTTGTTAGCTTCTTTGTCCTTCCTTCAGGACCTAACAAAGCAAAAAAACGACTTCATTTTTTTGCCTAGACTTATTATATAGAGTTACAAAATAGGCTACCTTTGATCTTGGAAAAACATAATGTTTCCACCGGCCACAAGACTATTCGTATTTTTAAAAATTCGTAGATTTTCAAGTTCCATTACAAAACCTGTCTTAGAAAATAGGTAAGCAATAACCATTTTTGTACTTTAATTTTTTTAAAGATTGTCTTGAAAAAATGGCGTTCACTGCAGCACTTATGATTGAAACAATAACACTGCATTCATAAATTATCAAAATAAAAACTTTTATATATTTTAAAAAGTTTTTTATTTTAATGATGTATTTATGTATTGTTTTTATTTTGATAATAAAACCTCCCTCATTCCAAGCCTTTAAAATAAAACATTTTCTTTACATTCACTTTTGTATTTTTATCCCTTTAAAATTACATAAAAACTATTATATTATGTTACAACATTGTTATAATGTTTCTATAATTGTAAAAGGTATATCTAATTGTTAATTATCAACCAAACCAAAGTTATAAAAACTAGCTTGATAGTTTTTATAACTTTGGTCACATGGCTAAAAAAATTGAAAGTATATATTGGGTTAAAAAATAATATGATAGCTATTATAAATTCAGTTACAATTATTTATTTTAATGTAACTGACATTTAAATAACAGACGGCAAACAATCCGAATTGCAAAGAACGATGCACTACGAACGACATGCATTATTTTAAAAGATCCTTTATATTCCTGTATAGCTTAAAATAAAATAAGATAAGATGTTCAGGAGATAACACCGGTCATTAACAAACGTACAGATATACTACATATTTGCGATATAAGGACGTTTGTATAGTAAAGAGCTATGAAAACGATAAGCTAGTTTTTTTAGTTGACTAGGCCACAATCAAAGTCAAAAGAAAATTGTTATTTTTTATATTATTACTAAAAGACTGTCAGGAAATTACTACTAATAAAGTTTTGACGTTCAATATCAAAATATGAATCACAAAGTGTAACTCAAATGTTATTTATTCAACTTTGATAGCAGCTTATCTACTTAAATGCGTTCAACGTACCTGATGTTTTTAATAATAATTTTAGTATCCAATAGAGTGAATATCATTAATGAGTATAATAATTAATTTCTTTTTCTTTCTAAAACTTATAAGCAAATTCACAAGTGTACCAAAATGGTCTTTCGCTCTCTGTTTGGTTTGACTTTGACAGCAACTTGCCATGCGCCCCGCCGCACTCCACCCCTCATACGGCGCACCCATACTGTCGGCCATAACAGTGAGGTCATCCGGTCGTTCACTTGATAATGCTTTGGTGTGGTGTTGAGTATTTCTACGATATAATTATATTTCTTGTGTGCGTTTGTTTGTTACTCGATTTCTCCTAAAATTACTGGACCGATTTAGATTATTTTTTGTGAGTGTTCGAAGGGACTTTGAGCTTGGTCAACATTTACAAAGTAGGTTGACAAGACGTCTGTTGGATTCACTAGTAATTATTTACTTTCACAGAAGTTTTTTTATTCTATTCGATTACAATTTATATCAACATTTTTTATTCTATACGATCCACAGGTTTATAACACACCAGGCTTTATTACGATTTTTATACCTATAACAGATCCTAGAGAAAGTAAGGACGTACTTAGACATACGTAGAACATGTTATAAAATAATATAGTAATGTATTTCGAGAGTACGATTAGTGATATTATCAATTTCATGTCTATTACACAATAACAGTACAATCCCTGCTATGAGACTGGGTTCCATGGTATTTTAGTGGGTAGAATCTATGCCAGGGGAATCGCCGACTATTACATATTATATAACCTGTGCCTCCTATCCGCAGGAGCCGTTGTTCCATGCAAAAAATTAATCAATTTGAGTTGGTAGGTTTCAAAGAGTCTCACTTTTTACCCCTCCATAACTTGAAACCTATTTAACGTAGACACATGAAACTTCGTGTGTTTAATAATGTCCATAAGGACAACTAGAAGCCCAAATTTTATGAAGCTAGCTCAAACGGTTACGAAGATATTAAAGCCAAAAAATCGTAAAATTCCCACTGGCTGACTGACGTATAGACAGAAAACCTAACCTACTTCCAGTTAACCTATACAGATGAAATTTGGAACCTAGCTCGGGAATGGTGTGTAAGCGTATAAAAAAATCTGAAAGTAAAAAAAAAATAAAAAAATCCCCATACAAAAGTAAGTAACTTTCTATTGTAGCGTTGAAACCGTTACTAGTAGATGTTTAAAACTATGAGAATATCTGTATTATTATATTTGCTACATTTCAGAAATAAAAAAGATAGGTAAGTAAAAAAATTTCATTTTTAGTATTTTAATCAGTTCCAACTTGTCCCAACTCGGTACTCGGTAGTACTCGGTACTCGGTAGTACCCGAGTTATATAGCTTGACGTAATGAGTAATATTTGCATTTACTCTGCCAATTCGAATCTAAACTACTCTAAGATCTCTCATTTTAAATTATAGCAGTTCGAGGTATCAATTACAATACAGAAATAGGTTTACACTTGTTCATAAAGTTATTTTGTTTCTAGAAATACGCGTTTGGATTTTGTAAAGAACTTGGCATTTATTTAGATCTCTATTCTTTTTGTGGCGAAGTCCACAACCAGGATAGCTGGTTTTGTATTAAACTTGGCTTTCCTTTTTTACATTTATGTTTTTAGTGGGATAAACTCTATAACATTTTCATAAAGGTATCATCCTGTTTCTCAGAGTTTTCAGCTATAATAAAAAAGCAGGTTTTATAAAGTTATTGTTGTTTGTAAAAGCAATTTAGAGCACTATCTTGTCTGCCTTGAATGATGTCGCTCTTATATCCTAATGTCCCGGATACACAAGACTAGTTTTTAAAGCTAGAATAGCAATCTAGTTCTCTTTTAAACTGTCTTGGCAAGGTATATGTCTTTAGAACATGCCACTTCTGTTTACATGCCAATTTTAGCTAAGAGGCGAAGTTAGTTTTACTTAGTGAAGTTAGACAAAACCGATAAAGTCTTAGGCCCGTAACTATGCGCTGAAGAGCAGGATCAAAAATTTTTAAATGCTGTTTTCATTCATGAAGAGGCTTCTAAGAATATAATCAGCATCTAGTATGCTACCTATCTGCTTACTATCCTAACTTAACTCCCGGGCATATGAGACTGTACTGCAGTGACGGAAGTTGCTAAAATACTCGCCCAATGTAGAAGCAATCCGAACACTTAACAAAGTCAAAAAATTAGACTTATCCGTATTTGTCCTGTAAAGATAGTTGTAAGAATTAATTATAAATAAATAAATAATTAGGAGATGTCGAGTTTCACGATTGGACTTTATATCTATTGACTGATAACGCTGCTTGCTTTTCTAAACTTGAGCTTTAATAACTACTAGTGTAGCGTCGCAAAGTTTAACAAAAGCAGAGCTTCGGTTTTCCGAACCATCAATTAATCTAACAGTGTTGATATATCCGTACATATTAATTAATCCACGGATGAATAAAAGCCATATAGACATAAGTACCCATATACTTTTATCGAAAAGCGGAAATTAAAAAACACATAAATCGTAGTATTTGCAAGAGAAAAGTATTATGGAATACGATATATAAGCAAAAATTTAATGGAGGGTGAACATTTTCGCCGGGAGTTCTCGGGCGAGTCTCGTGGCGAGACTTTCGCAAGCGACTGACAGGTGAGACGAGGCGAGTGCAACCAATTCATGTACAGTCAGGGAAGCTGAAACAAAGCCAGATTGCGGATCTAAGTAAATTGGTCGCGTTATGTCAAACCCAACCGACAAATCACAACTTATAATAGGCAATGGAGATATTCCGACCAAATGACGTAGCTCCGTCAACTGGCTCTCTTAAGATTTCTCCCATAATACTTTGTAGTACGTCAACGCTTTTACCGTAGGTACTAGATTCTAGAATAATTCTAGAATCTAGACTCTAGATGGTCTTGGGATAATTAAGGTAATATATTAGCATTGAGAGCAACAGCACTAAACGCAGTAAGAAATAAAAAAAATGAAACTGAAATAAATATTTTTACAAGAAAACTAAAACTTATCTAATAATGTTTTTCTCTCTGGAAGAATTCTTTTCCAAAGAAAATGATCAACTACAAGAGAAAGAAAGCAAAGTTCATAAAATATATTGGTATAGCTATAGTCTATACAATTTTTATATGTTCTAAACAATATAAAAATTTAAATAAGTATAAATAAGATGCATAATATTAAAAATTGTATTAGATGTGTAAGTTATACCATAGAGGGTCTATGGTTATGATAACTCTCTTAATTTTTGAGCAAACGCCTGTTCAAGGTCTGTATTGTATAGTTACTTGGTTTTCGCAAATAAATCTTAAATTGAATGCCATAAAATAAACCTATATCTATACTATAAAGAACACAATAGAATAGTTATATAATTGCAGCTACATAATAGCCCCCGGCTCCCCGGCAACCCCGGCAGGTGAAAGTGCTTTTATTATAGTTACTCGAGCATCGCACGTCGTCGATACCTAGTACGTTATGTAGATGGGGTAAAACGTTAAAAAAATATTAAGGGCATTTTTTTTATTTTAGCGGTGGGATAAGACGCTACAGCTATTTTGAAATAAAAAAAAAAAGAAATTTCTTTGAAAAATGTCTTGCTAGCTCTTTTTTTGCTTTGCTCCTTTTTTAAACATGCTATTTTTTTAGGAACAAACATAGCCTATTTTGCTCCTTATTCTTTTAACTAAGACTATGCCAATACGACGATGGGTTGCTTCGTTAAGAGGTAAAGAAAGGACAAACAAGCATACTATCCCAATTATAATGATAATAAGTATAGATTAGTGTGGATATTCGTACTAATATCCTTACTTCCATACATGTGTGTCTATTTTCATGCATAAACCGTAAATATTTTTTTTTGCTAGACTTTATGTATCGACTATGGAGATCCACCAGTTCCGGGGAAGGAATTGGGATACATTTTATGTCGGAAAAATGTATGGTTTTATTCATTCATTTATTACAACGTGTGATATTATTTATGTAAGACAAAGGCTCCCGTTTCTCGACACCAACTTGAAACAGGAAAATCTAATATCCTCTCTATCTATTATTTCAGTCATTAATCCCACACATCTCGGAGTTATCGCCGTTCAAAAACATCAAGAGAACTAAAATAGCTCCTCCCTTATAAATTCAGTTTAACAGGAAAAGTGAGAAATTTATAATGTCTGTTCCTTGTACCCGTTAGCCTCATTGAAACTATAAATATTATGTTTTAAAACAACACACGAACCGTTCAAACTTCCAAGCCAGTTGTACAATACTATTCTTAGGAACTCGTTATCGTGCCGCTGAGTTAAAGAATCTGTAGACTTTTACAAACTTCAACTATCAATATGATGGGACGTGATAAAGAAACTCTGCAGTGTATGTTAACACTGTAATCCCTACTAATAGAAAGTACTACCTACTGTAAGTTGTGTATTTTTAACACGCTTTTATTAAATCGTCATAATATGTCAGTTTATTGTTACGATGCAATGGAAACGTGTACCAAACGGTTTTCATACAACGGGCCATAACGTTTTCCACCCTCTAAATCCTCATCTAAAGTAATGATTTTGTAATAAACAGTGGAAATGCCTCAGAACTAAGTTTCTATGTTTTTGTTTTTTAAATATAAATAATAGATTTTAATATATTTTAATTTAAGAGATTTCATACAAATCGAAAATCCAATATTTTCAAATATACAATAAAAATTTGAAAAACAAAACATAGAAACCTAGCTCTGTGGCATTTCCAGAACATACTACAAAATCATCATTCTAGGTGAGGGTTTAGAGGGTGGAAAACGTTATTGCCCGTTGTATGAAAACCGTTTGGTACACAATACAATTTCCATTGCATCGTTACGATAAGTTTAGAATTTGAACTAAGAATTGTAGTTTTATGAAAATTGACAGCTGCTTGTAGTTCTAATGAAAATACGATAATATTATGGTCCTATTACTATCTGATGATGATGAGCTTTAAGATGTTAACTGGCTTTCCATGATGGAATAGTCGTCTTACCACTTAGTTAAATGATCTTATATTGAACCTGGACCACAATTAAGTTTAAAGATTTGATTATGAAGCTGAAAGAGAGGCATTGGTATACCATGACGGAATATCGTTTCACAGTCGTGTTTCCGCTATTAAGAAAGGATTTGAACCACTACTAAATTAATTTAAAGCCTAGTAATGAATAATGTCTATTGTTTTACAACTATTAATTCAAACATGCGCCGCAGAAACGGTTCATGATAATAGAAAATGTTACACAATGTTCTACTTTGTCGAAGGACATAAAATATATTACTATGTATTATTATTATCCACATAAATAAAAGACCGCTTTACCTAAAGTGATCAAACATTTGTACAGGATTGAACTTTTTTCAGTATTTTGACTCAGTGACTACTTTTTACTCAACATTTTCCTGGTTTTTACTAAGCACTGGCCTTGGTTAAATGGCTGTAACGCCGTTTAAAAAATAAAAATGGTAAAAAGTCAACATAGTCTTGCCTGCAGTTGTTTAACCTAAAACAAACACAAAATATTACGATATTAAAAACGTTACAATCTAATATTGCTATCATTAATAAATGTACACAAATTTTTAATAAAAGGAGATACATACATAAGATAAAACCGATTTAAAATCAATATGGCGAGGAATGGTATTGGGAAGACAGTCGTATAAGGATCATAAATAAAAGGTACTTGATAAGGATGATTGACTTCTGTTTTTTTTTTTTGTTATTAAAGAACTTTAATAACCGCACACTTATTTCTCCACTCGACCTTCATTACATAGAGCAAAGTCTCGAGGAACTCTGACATTGGCAACTCACCAAGTCAGCCATTATGAAAGAAAAAGGGGGTTTTGCCGGGACGTGAAAAAGTGATGTTGTGTTTTTGTATTTCTTCGCTAAATGTGTGTTATTTCGGGTTTTAATGCGCTATAGTGTTAGAATATCAAACATTAAATATTCGTTTTTATGCACAAGTGTGGGCAAGTGATACAACTTCAAGAAACATGCTATTTTATGCATCCCTCCAAAACTCCACTAGAAATTTTAGTAAAGTGTCTACCACTTTACTAAATCTACTGTCTTGACGCTTTTAGTGTACTGACCATTTAGCTTGACTTTAGACTTGACGAAATATTGTAACGTTGCTAAAATTCTTGGACTCGACTCTATTCGACACTGGCCATGGTTATATAGCTGTAGCGCGATAAAAAGAAAAAGAGAGTTTTTGGCAGGACGTGAAAAAGTGATGTTGTGTTTTTGTATTTCTTCGCTAAAATTGTGTTGTTTCGGGTTTTAATGCGTTATAGTGGTAAAATATCAACCATTAAATATTCGTTATTATGCACAAGTGTGGGCAAGTGATACAACGTCAAGAAATGTGCTATTTTATGTATCCCTCCAAAACTGCACTAGAAATTTTAGTAAAGCGTCTACCACTTTACTATATCCACTGACTTGACGCTTTGACTGCACTGACGATTTATCTTAACTTTGACTAGACTTTAGACACGACGAAATATTGTAACGTTGCTAAAATCATTGGATCAAGAAAATTGATTTCCCGCCTTTACTCGACACTGGCCATATAGCCGTAGCGCCATAAAAAGAAGATAAAGATAAGATAAAAGAAGAAGGGAGTTTTGGCGGGGATTTCGAAGAGTGACGCTGTGAGTTTTGTATTTTTTGTTAAATTTGTGTTATTTCGGTTTTTAATGTGTGATAATGGTAGAATA
>JAOTAV010053380.1:0-15873 GCA_026546445.1 Cyclargus thomasi
CCCCCCCCCCCCCCCCCCCCCCCCCCCCCCCCCCCCCCCCCCCCCCCCCCCCCACACCCCCCCCCCCGGCCGCGGCCAAGGTTGTAAAAAACATAAAATCTGTTTGACGTACTTTATGGATGGTCCCTTAGACCGACTTTAGTGCGTGTTCAAGAGGAAAAGTGTTTGATAGGAATCCATGTTAATTATTTATGTTCATAATAAAAAATACACAAGCAATCATTTTCAATAATTTATTCAAATAAAATATTAGTACAGTAAAAACTTTTCTAGTAACATCATCTAGACATTTAGGAATTCCGATCTGATCTGAAATCATTATTATTAGAAAAATATTCGGCTCTAACTATACAACCTATCTACAAATATACACTAAGAAACGTAAAAATTCTGATTTTGTATGGACATGTTTCAATTTCGGCTAGTATACGAGTATTTCATAATTTCGTGTATTGCGCACACACTGACGCAATATGCCGTAGTCTACTAGATGTATAATAGAAATATAACATAAATCGTTGGCCTTGTCTAGCCAAGAATACTAAAAATGCTTAAGGATTTTTAAGACGTCCAGCATAAAATTGACCCACGTAGCAAAGAAATAGTACGTTACGACAGTCACTCTTATGCTGGTTTATTACTGCTTATTTTCTGTGGTACATTGTACGAAATCTATATTAATAACTTGTTAAATAATACATAAAATATTTATTTCACTGGAAACAAAACCACGTTTAAGTTTTTTAATATTACAAAAAAAAACCAGCTTCGTTGTAATTGAGCAGTATAAAAAAATTAGGTCAGAAATCATGATTTTAAGACATAGCTTGTATCATCTATATTTGAAGACATAAGTGGAAGAACCAGATAACTAGCACTTAACATCATTGGAGCAATCACTCATTCTTTTCTTAAAATTTTAACAAATCCTGTAACTCACCTACTTGTTTTTATGTAGGAGGCAATCAAGCAGACGGGTTACCTGATGAAAAAGCAAATGCCGTTGCCCATGGACACTCGCGACATCCGAAGATTAGCAAGTGCGTTGCCGGCCTATATGAAGGATTTGGGAATGAGATAGGGATAAGGGATTAGGGAAGTTGGGCCACCGATAAACTCACTCACTGAACGGAAAACAGCACCGTGGTATCACTCCAGTCGAGCCGGCCCATTCGCGCCGAAGCATAGCTCTCCCACGGCAAACCATTCCACTTAATCAATTAGCTAATGTGTCTAGCTAATGTATTATTTCAAATAGTTTTTCTGGTCCATGGTCTGGTTCTGGTTCATGTAAAACACCGGCAGTTTAAAATTGTTAGTTATCCGCTTATTCCACTTATGTCTACATTTATGATGGTAGACACAGAACTTCCCAGACTTTCAGCGGCATTTAATCTCGGTGTGACATCACTAGATGGCGCTAAATTCCAAAAGATAATTTATATCACAAATTTTTACACATCTTTAAATGTAAATGTTTGTATGTTAGTACATCAATTACTTATTTTTTTGCTTCAAAACTTTGAGATATTTTTTATGTCACTTTTAATGGTTCCGGAGATTAAGCGGGGGGTGCGGTTTATTACGATCTAAACGTTTCTGCTTCTTTGTAGAATCGTTTAACAAAATGTATGAAAATGACATAAGACGTAACGATCTTCATATTCGTCCTAATTTGACTAGGATTAGAATAGATCCGGCTGTATATAATCCGAATTCCTGATCAGAAAAATTCCGACAACTGTCATATACAATACAAGAACCAACTGAAATTCCGCTCACAGAGTCAGTTCGGGGCAGAGTTTTCAGCAAAAGATTTAAACAGAGTACGTTTTTGCGGGGCGTTCGAATTTTTCATAACAGTAATTGGGTTGCAGCCGGACAAAAACACAAAACATAAATATAATTTTTTATAACACTACTACATCTAAAAGGATAATAAATATATTAAAATCGTTCTTATATCATGTACACGAGCCTTTATTTTTGGCACATAGTCAATTCGTTAAGAACCTTTTAAACAATTTATTCAAGTTTGTTAGCTCCTGGCTCAAAAAAAAATATGTTGAGCAAGCAAACAGTTTGACTTTCCATCAAACCATTTTGTAGATTATTATTGAATACTAGCTGTTGCCCGAGACTAAGACTGCGCAAAACTCCATAAATTAATACCTGCATAAAAATGCGACCCGCCCGGCTACGACCCCACAAAATATGCACGTTAATAGTATTTCGACATGTTAAAAGTCGTGTCACGTTATGTAGGTCAGGCGAGCGTGCCGTCAGCGGTAAACAAACTTATTGATTCTCGCAATATTTTCGTTACTATGTTTTATTGTAATCTGGGGGCTTAGCTGTGACGTATGCGCGTATGTCATTTCTATAAACGTATATGTCTTGGCTTAGACCCCAAATTCGATTTAGTTACCTTAACAGGACTATGAAGGTAAGAAAATCTTGCTTTCAGTTAAGACCCTGAGTGTCTAAACACACTAGGCGGAACTTAAGTAGCTGATCTTTCGTGATATGACACACGTTAAAAGGCGAAATTACGCGGCTTAATTTAATGACTATACAAAACATTGCCACCGAAACACAGGACTTATGTTCCTTTCTTTATGATATTTAGTGCAACCGACCACACGGGTTACCTGATGGAAGGCAACTGCCGTCGTCCATGACACTCGTGACATCCGATAAGTCGTAAGTGCGTTGCCGGACTTTGTGAGGGAATAGGGATATTAGGGAAGTTGGGCAACCGGTTAACTCACTCACTGAACGAAACACAGCACAACGCCGTTTCACGTCAGTTCTTTATGTGAGGCCGTAGTCTCACTCCAATCCAGCCGGCCCATTCGTGCCAAAACATGGCTCTCCCATAGCAATGAGCATTCTTATTCTGTACTTGAGGTCGGAAAATGTCTCCTTGGTACACGCCTCCACCCGGGTTAGAACCTACACCCTCTCGAGTGTGAACCAAAAGTCTTACCCACTAGGCCACGAAGCCGACGGAATTTCGGCTGTACTCTAAAACGACGTAATTTTGACATGGTGTATTAATCAGTCATTTAAAATACATGTAAGCATTCATGCCGAATTTCGACCGTGTGATTTCAGCCTAGTGTGTTTAGAAACTAAGGCGCTTGGTTTTTGTTAAAAATATAATGTCTAAGACAAAAGTATTGCAAAACGACATGGCAACTTAACTATACTTTAAGTCAAAACGTTTAGATTATTTTTAATCTTTAGACCCTGGGCCTATAAGCCTTTGTAGGCACTTGGCATGACAAGGATAGCTTAAATTTGATAAGCTTTCTACTTAGGTCTACAATCTAGATAAGCACTTGCTTATGGTCTTCTGTAAATAAGTATAGTTAATTTTTACACAACACTTTATGTGAAAAACATTGAACAAAAAACATTTTGAAACAAAAACAGTAATATTAACAATGAAAATAAATATTTTACAAAAACAATTAATACTTTTTAACAATGACATTGTAAATATCTATGCATCTATATTAAATTTTATCCTAAACGATCACTGTTTCGTCTTTCGATTTACAAAATATACAAAATAATGTTAAAAATAAACGCTACGCTACTTTGGTCAAGAAAGGTTCACCATTAATTAGATTGTTAACTTCATCATTAGAATTTCAAACACTTTATGTCAGACCAAAAAAATTGAGGACAGGCCTTTTTTTTTTTCTTTAGCGTGTGTTTAACTCGCGTAATGTAATGGCAAAATTGCTTATACACATAACTTGACAGGTAACCAAGTATAACCAAGTTTTGTGGCGTTGTCATGACAGTACTAGTATTAAACATGCGCATATGAGAGTTAAACATGCGTGCACCAAAAAAATTACAATTACAAGTTTTGCGCGCCCGGCCACCAAAACTATATTAGCGAACACGGCTAATGCTTGACTAGAAACTATAATTATAGACTGTAACTGGCCCGTCCACAATATGACCCTGCAGGAGACCTTTATAGGAATTTTAATTTTTAAATTTTAATTTTAATTTCACTTGTAAAAATTGTGTTAAAAATTAAATTTCACTTGTAAGGTCCAACTGGGTGCTGTTCAGGTAGTCGGAAAGTACATTTTGAACATATTTTTATTTTATGATATTTTTGTACGGCCTTGCGGAATAATAAAAATATAAAAAAATACTAACTTTGTGGCGTGCCATTTTTACGGCACTGCCAGCTTTATTATTCTACATAAAACGGTAAGTTAACCATCAATTTATTGATGGTTAACTTACCTTTTTATGTAGACACATTATATCAAGACAGTTCTAGCAAAAATCAAAATGCCACCTTACAAACTCAGTTACCGGTTTCATTTTATACCAATGTAAACAAAACATGTGGCCTAGTTCCGAAAGTAGATTCAATTTGAATTTTTGTCGAAAAATCACTTGTAGAAGTTGTTTTTTCATTCATGTGCATGATATAATAGTGTGGTTCGAACCCTCTTTTCAATTTATTTGGTCTGATTCAATATCTAATTTAGTATCTACTTTTAATTTCAAAATTTTAATCTAATGAGACATTGGGGTTTACAGCTAGGTTCATCACTTACTCTGAATTCTTATTAGGGCTTACATTGTCTGTACTTTCACTAGTTTCAGTTACAACATTAGAGTTAATTTCGTCCTCCTTCTTATCGATATCTATAGTTTCAACAATATTATCGTTCTCTTCTTCATTTAAGTTGTCATTTTGTTCTATACCACTATTTACAATTTCATTATCATCTCTATCTAATTTTTCACAATTATCATTTACTGGTTTGACGATCACTAGTTTTCTACTGGGCAGGTCGGGTGGTCTCACTGTAGATAGGGTGTTGGAGAGATATGACGCTTGGAGGTTGTAGCCTGGTAGTAGCTTGGGTTGCAGAGGCAGCATGAGGTCTAGGGCGCCGGTGGTTGCGGGGCGAGGTTGCAGGGGTGGGGCGGTCATCAGAGGTGGTTGTAGGGACGCGAGTGATATCGCGCCGCTTTGCGTGTTCACTATAGGACTCTCGACTGAAAGAGAAATTGAGAGTGTTGCGTTACCTTCTGCTACTGCAACTTCATGTATAAAGGATTTCACTTTGCCTAGTCATCTTCAGTTTTTAAAATGAGCAAAGTTTGCAAATTTGCTAGATTATTAATTTAAATGTCTGCGTAAAGGGTCATCGTTTTAATTAGTTTGTATCTAGCATTATTATAAATATTTGTAAGTTACTCTGGCTTGAACGGGTACTTTTTTATCAACGGTTCAAAATTAGGTTCGGGCTCCAATCACAGGGGAAGGGGGGTTTAGTCTATGACTTTTACGATGTTTACCTATAGGTGCCCTGGCTTGGAGGGGTTGGGTGACCGGTGGCCGGAGCATACTCGATGGACCCTGGAGTGCCAGGCTTATCATGTTCATACCGTTTACTCCTGAAATTAAAAAGGACGATACTTATAAGTAGGATTTTATTGTATTATTTATAATACTTTGTTAAGGAGCTGTTTCACTATGTCCTGATATGTATCGGATAGGCTATCTACAATTTATTTGACACATTCTTCATACTTCGTCGGCCAAATAAGTTATGGATAGTCTGTATGGCACTAATTAGGATGAGGAGAAAATTGTATATGAAGCCAAAGGTAGCTAAGGGGTTAATAGCATTGTTGGATTCTAAATATTCACGCCTGATTCTAGTAAGTAGCGCGACCTAGCGAAATGCAGCCTTACAAAATCGTGCACTTACCTAATTTATTATTAACTGGTATCTCCTTCAGTACAACGGGGTGTTTGACCGCGTTCACCCGCCGATTGGAGGCGCTAGCATCGCGTTTCCTCCGGGGTTGTTCCACGGGCAGCACGCGTCGTCTCTTCTTCGGCAGTTTCGATCGCGCCTGCAACAGACGGCGTTGTTTTTTATTACATTAAATTTACACTGTTTCACGTATCTACATATAGATGGCGCTTTAAGGGGAAACGCTTAAATCGGGTAAACAGTTTCGGCTGAAGCAACAACAGATGTCGTTATTGTATATTATAATTTCGTGTCACCAGCCAATAGGTGGAAAAGCTCTTTAAATGCTATGCAATACATTTTATTATTCCACGGAAGTGCGCTATTAGTTTAACGACTGCGGATAAATATTAAATCCTATTTTCCTTTCGCCACGTTTTTCTTTTACGGCTTACGTAAAATATTGCCAAGCTAAATATTGCATGTTTTTGTTTTTTAACTCCGGTAATAACAGGTGCAGCTGAAACTAGAAGTAATTTGTTTAATTATACCCGTCTGCCGGCTCGGATTAAAATATTCTCGTATTTTTTTCGTACTTCATTTCAGCTTATTGCACTTCGCTTAAACAATTTTAAGCGCGATAATATAAAAGTAACTTTAACTTTTTTTGAAATTACAATATCGCTATGTTAATTATTTTTTTTATTAAGTTAATTTTGGTTGGTTAGAGAGGTTACTAAGAAGTTACCAAGAGCTCGAATTTAGTAAATTACAAACGGTGTATCATCGAAGAGATTGATTTATAGCCAGTGGTTACGTCACTGGTTAGAAATCGTCGACCACATATTTCAACCAAATTAATCGCTATCTGGGGGTCAATTCTCAGAGAGGAAGAAAATCACAATCGATATTTTATTCGAGTGAGAAAAAGTTCACACTCGAATAAAATATCGATTGTGATTTTTTTACGAGCGAAACACAGTTTGTTGTATTCTCAGCACTTCACACTCAAAATATTTCGTAAAAAGGATGAAATATTTCGAGTGTGAATCTTTGAGAATCCAACAATCTTTGTTTCGCTCGTAAAAAGTTCACACTCGATATATACTGAGAATTTCCCCCCAGGTCGACCGAAGTCATGATTTATTTGGCTTCGTTTGACACGGCGCGACCAAATAACTCAGGTCCGTAATCTGTCCATAACTCAACTTCCCTGACACTACAAAATCACACTTTTGTTTTGGACCTGTTTCTCCGCTTCTCGGTAAGTGTCACATATGTTGACCACAACTTAATTGACAGATTCTCCATAATTCATCCATCAAATAAGTTCACGATAGTCCATACGGCACATACCATGAAGTGACGAAATAAACAATTTAATACTCTCGCAACACCATCTTAGCGGTAGACACATTCAGAAAACCTTTATTTTCGACTCCAACGAACCGAGTAATTCAAAAGAAAAGGCAGATACAATACGACGAGGAATAATTTAAAAGTCCTGAAAAGCCCAAAGCAAGCGTGACATATCTCGTTTATTTGAAAACACAAAAGACAGCGGAGTACCACTTAAGAGGCGGCGTTTTAAGGGCTTAGAGTTTGCTCGTTAACATTACCACCCTGTACAGTGCGTTGGCTTGTTTACAATAGGGATGGGGCATTCCGACGCAACGAGATGTCGCAAACTTGTCTGCCCCACTGGTTCCGCGAATGTCGAAAGGGTGGGTGAGATACGAAAAGTGTTGCGAGCGAAAAATAATAAGACAAAACCTAATTTTTGACGTGAATAAAGTGATCAAAATTATTTAATTATTTTCTTAGAAACGCAATCCAAAAATACAATCGTTTTGTTGTGGCTTTCTTATACTCTTATCTATCACCCCCACCCAATATCCAGTTATGCCGCTGAACTGGAGATGATGTGTTCTTTTTAGCAACGGATTACATTACACTTGTCAAGTGAAAATTAATTATCAACAAGTTACGTACGATATTTTAACCACTTATATCATTTAACTATTATCATCAGTATTTTTCATCGGTGACATTTTTCTTAAGTATAATACAAATTACTTATTTTCTATATAAAGCTCTCCAAATAACCAATGCATTTAGTTTCTCAGATTCTCTTTACTGTATCTCTGATTAGTCCCTACTGGCTTATCCTTACTTAGAAATCATAGATGCCATATGAAAGAGAAGATATCGAGTGTGGAACACACTGAGCAAAAGTTACGGTAATGGAAGTTCTGACAGTTCGCGTGTAATGAGATACAGAATGCCGAGATTAAATGTAAGCTGTTTTATTAAATAGCGCTCTTAAATGTGTTTTAAGAGTTAGTTATTATTAAAAAAAAACAAAAAACCCGACTGCTTAAATACAGAGTAGTTTGTCCCCGCCTGCAGCACTTTCGTTTATTAAGTTAAGCTAATTTAAGTGTGACAGTTTCTTTTTTTTTCTTTTTAGTTTTTTAAATGGTCGGGTTTTTGTAATAAATCCATCCAGCCGTTAGGGCTGTATGGCGTACCAAAAAAATGGACATACACACATACATATGCTAGAAAAACATTACCCTCCTTCTGGCACAGTCGGGTAAAAACTGCGCTTGCATAACAAGTATCAATAATTAATAAAGATTAATGGTACATAGGTTGTAACCATAAAGAAAACAAACCCAGTTGACGGACTGACCGTCTTTGGTCGGAATACGAGTATACCATCAAAATCGTGATTTCTCGACTGGGTTTGACATAGCTCGAAAAATTTACTTCCCTGATTGTACCATGGAAGGAATTTAAAGAGAGCCAGTCGACGTTGATGTTTGGTCGAAATATGTTAAGTTCTGTATTCTGGACACATAGGCATCTTTTTGCGCGGGTGACACAGCGTGTAACAGCTAGCTTATGATAATAACACTATCGATAGTCTGTTCAGATTATCTCTGAGTTAATTGGTATGCAATTGCCGAATGTCTCGTCTTTGATGGTCGATAAACAATTTCACGATCAGACGAACAGTAAATTGGTCAATTACGTTTAGGAAATTCGATTCACAATACGTGGTTGGCACCTTAGAGTGGTTAATGTCCGTGCACAATACAAGTGAAGTTTTTACTATCAACTAGATGGTGCCTACAACTCCGTTGCGATAAAATTCATTTGTCGCGCGGGGGCCGTGCGTTTTCCGGGACAAAAAGAATCTTACGACCTTCCCCGGGGTCAAAATATAAAGTTACATCAAAATCCGTACAGTGGTTTGGGCGTGAAGAGGTAACAGACAGACAGACTCATTTTCGCATTTACAGTAAAATATGGATAGAAAAGTGAGTTCATTTTTTTTTGAGATCTAACGAAGCGAGCAAACGTCTCAATTTCTGGCATAGCTGAAAGATTGATTTGAAAACTTGGCCTTATAAAAAAAACAAGTTGTCATGTGTCAGAAGAATTCAAACCACCATGTTATTCAGGGTACTTCAAAATGCCTCATTGGTATACGCCTCCACCCAGAATTGTGTCTGGGTGAATCAACTTTTTTTTTGTACCGCAATTTCTGCCTTTACGAGCTTAAACCGTTTATAATTATAAATCACTAATTCTTTATTCGAATCTGATCATATTATACATTATTTATAATGCGTTGAATAACATTATAACTGAGAATTGAAGAAAAAATATAGTTCTTATATATTTAGTTTAGTTGCCCGGAAAGTTGTTCGAGAATTTAGTATGAAAATATACTTTTGTCCCCTGGACACCGACAAAATGGTTTGGTTTCTGTATTTATTTAGTAAATTATCGGTTAAGATGTTCCGTTGGCTATCGTATAAACTTATTTTATCAATGAAAAATGTGCTGATTGACTTTTCATTCAATGATTTGTCGGGGACAAAAAAAATGATGATTCACCCGCCTCTGGAGAAGTCTAGAGTCTCCAGTTAAGGTCGAATATGTTTCATTAGTAGTTAGTAGACCAGTAGTACCCTTAGAATGTACTCCTATAGCCAGGATCGAATCTGTAGTCTGTGGTACAGATTCGATCCTGGCCATAGGAGTACATTCTAACGGTACAGAAATGTGTTTCAATACCCTTTAGAGTGCAAAACTATTAAAGGGCGAGCTGAACCACGGACCCTTTTTTATCATATATACGGGGACAACGAGCAGACGGGTCACCTGATGGAAAGAAACTGCCATCTCTCATGGACACTCGTAACGTCCGAAGAGTCGCAAGTGCGTTTCCGGCCTTTTTATGAAGGAATAGGGAATAGAAATGGGGAATTAAAGAAGTTGGGCCACGTGTAAACTCACTCACTGGACGAAACACAGCACATCGCCGATTTACTTCAGTTTACTATGAGACCGTGGTATCGCTCCGGTCGAGCCGGCAAATTAGTACCGAAGCATGGCTCTCCCACGGCAAAACAAACGTGTATTTCTCAAGGAAGATAATTCTTGAGAAAGTCAACGAGACGTCGCGTCGTCGCTACAAGTTACGACGGAAGCCAGTTCTAGTTAGATTAGTTGCTTCAGTTAAAGTTAACCAACAGCTGCTGGCCGGTTTGTGTGGATGTTCAAACTTATTTTACCCTTAACTAGGCCATACGCAACGCAGAAGGGGTTGAATAACTTGCACGCCAGTTTTCTGTAAGGTCATGATAGTTCTCCGATTGAGCTGGTCCATTCGAGACGAGGCATAGTTCACATCAACTAGCATCCGTATTATATTCTTGAGAATAGAAAATGTCTCATTACTACATGCCTCCACTCGGAAACGAACCTAGTACTCTCTCTATTATGAACCAAAGTGTCCCAACTAGGCCACGACATGCTAATTTTTCCACGACGTATCCAGCATGACTAGCATAGCGTCAGTAGACATACAAAAGTATAGACAAACTGTTAGACGGTTGGGAAAACTGACAGATTTACTTTGTGCATCCGTCACTTCAACGTCACATTGTCTATCTTGCTGTAGAAACACTTTCTTGGTCGCTATTCTAGGGCCGCTGGGTTTATGTACAGAATGTATAAAGGGCGTTCTACACGACGAGAACAAACATCACGCAAAGGTGATGATGCAATGCATTTTCAATCTTACGCCATGAACTGAAAGTGCATTTTAGATATTAATGTTGTAGATGGTCGTGTTTGACAAACCTTGATGTCAAACATGACGTTGATGCACTCCAAATTGCACCCTCAGTTCATGGCGTAAGATTTAATTGAGGATGCATCTTAGATATTGATGTTGTAAATTGTGTCCATCGAGTATAGCTATTTACAATCGTCCGCCATGAACTGAGGGTGCAATTTGTATTGCATCAAAGTGCACCTTTGCGTGATGTTTGTTCCCGCCGTGTAGAATCCCCATAAATTAATTTTTACTATAAATAATCTTCAATGAAAGTATCAATTCACATTAAAAGTTCAAACCGGGTATGAATACAACAATTTTAATTAGTATTCCGAATGAAAACATTTTATTTTGATCTTTGTACGTGTTTGGCGCAGCTTCAGCGATTCTGTTTGAAAACGTAAAAATTTTCTACGATTTATATTTTACCACTTGATACCCGCAACTTCGTTGCGCTAAAATTTGTATATTACGGGAACCGTACATTTTCCCGGGATAAAAAGTATCCTTTGTGTTGCCTAGACTTAATAGCTATTGAATAAGAAAATATTTTTTCGAATCCGTTCAGTAGTTCCGCAGATTAGCGCGTACAAATAGACGAATAGACAACTTTTTTGTCGGTGTGTGTTCTATTACTGTTCCTTAGCACCCCCCACACTAATTATTTTGCAAAATGTACTCCAATTTTACTGTTTCATTATATGTAGGTATAGATGTATAGAAGAGGATTAAGCATTTTAAAAGCTTGAGATTTGTTATTAATTAATTTATCTGTTGACTAGATGTTGCCCGCAACTGCGCTAAAATTCGTGTTTTACGCGGAAACCCAACATTTTTCGGGGATAAAAGTATCATATATTGCCCGGGACTCAAGGACGGAAATACCATACAAATTCCAGCCGAATCGGTTCCGCGGATTATGCGTAAAGAAGTGACAAACAGACAGATACACTCTAGCATTTATAATATTAGTATGGATTTATTTTTTGATTTTGTTACTGCTAAACCTCGAGGAAGGCTAAACCGATTTTGCTGACTCTCCTTTTAAAATATCCGTGAAATTTAAAATTGGGTTCAGATTAAAATAAAGATGGAAGTAATGCCAACTTCACCGCATAACCATAACATAAACAGCTAAAATAATTTAAGAAAATATTTAAATTGATTCTTAACCTACTCGACAAAATAATCTCAAGTTCCAGACAGAAAAATATAACATAATTAGAATTTATTAAACTAAATGTTGTTGTTTAAAACAATTCCACCATTTCTCGTCTTATAACAAAAGATTTAAGCAACCGTTATAATAGGGATCACACAGTATTAGACAAATTTTATTGAATGAAAATTATTATGTACAGTGGGCTAAAGGATGACAAGAAATCTTTGAATATTGTTGAGCAATAAGTAAGATATTAGCGATGTAAGTTTTCTACCCATCTTTTTCTCTTAAAACGTAATTTAGTATGAACTTTGTATGGAGCTTATGGAATTTGACACAATTAATATCGGATCTCGAATTTAAAGGCTTGTAACTTCGTTGTTTTGAATTTTATAAAAAAACTAATTGGACTACATCGTTTTTCAGTAACGTAAGATTTATTTAATTAAATAATAAAAAACCATGCATATTCCCTATTAGGCCGCGTCCTTTCTTCGTAACAATCAAGATGAATTAAGTACTATCGGAGAGGATGATTCGTATGTAAATGGCGCCACTAGGGTACTTTATGCAAACTGGGTGCGGGCAGTTTCTATGTATATGACCTACTAGGTTCTATATGCTCTGAAGAAACCCTTTATTCGGTGACCATGCTAAGTGTGCTGGACCTGTAAATCAATTTCTTCGATGTACTTGATATATCCCTACCGGCCTTCTAGCAGCATATAAATTTTTAGTCTAACTAGCTAGCTGTCTAGCTGAAAACAAACTGATTGGACGCGACTTACGGACGCGGACGTTTTCGTATGGGCTGTCAGCCGCGTCTGGCGTCAGTCGCGGACGTTTTTGTTTGGGCTGTCAGTCGCGTCCGATCAGTTTGTTTTACAGCTTTAATAAATATTTTTTATTCTTTCATCAGCAAGCTAATGTATTTATTCAAAATGGCCTACATATTAATGACTTACATAAATACGTCTATAAATATTATAACAATTGCAAAATAAACTTAAATGGAGAATTACTTTAACTGCGTAATTATGCTGTGGATGCAAATATTTAAAGTAATATTAGCAAAACCGGAAATATAAATAAGTAGAATTATAATATCATTTAACATAATATAAGAAAAGTTATATAATCTGTACCCCTTTAATTGTAAATAAAATTCACTTTTACTTTGCAAATATAAATAAATTAATGTTTATTGTGAAATCCTCGCTCTAATAACCATAGAAATCACTTTATTAATCCTTACCAAAGATTTTAAGGCATTTACCATAAAATATCTAATATTATTTTAGGTATAAATCCTTAGCAAATATTTTAAAAAATCACCCAATTGTGCAAAATAGAGCCAAAAATACACACACTCACTCGCCAAAAGAAGGGTTATGTTTTTCGAGAGTATGTATGTATGTATAATAATTATTTGCCACGCCCGTGTAGATAGCGCAAGTGACTTTAAAAATAAAAATCAAATGGTGGAAAATGGTGGAAAGTCAAAATTATGAGGTTCCAAATTTTTTTTCGACCCATTTGGGTAGGTAAGTATGAAAATGTAGGTCTTTAATTACCCAATCTAGAAATAAACACAACTTGATGTTCAAATTGCAATGGTTTCTGCATTCGGGTTTTCTGTTTTTTTGAATATTTAGATTATGAAATTTATTTTGTTTTTAGTATTTGTCGTTATAGCGGCAACAGATATACATAGACTGAAAATTTCAAGTCTCTAAGCTATTACCGTTCTTGAGATATAGCCTGGAGACAGACAGACGGACAGACATCGAAGTCTCAGTGATAGGGGAAAGAAGTGACAAAGAGTTGATAAAAAAATTAGGTAAGCGAAAAAAAAAAACGTTTATCGCCGACACAATAGAAACATTGAGTATTTGCTCTCTTTACGTTGTAATCTGTGGTATGTAATGCATAATTTTCACAACTTTTTTTCGAAATTTGTTTACAATTAAAGCGAAGAATATACAAAATATTCATTACACTTTTTACTTTCACATACTTTCGTTAACGTGTTCGGGTTCAAGGTTTATAATATGATGAAGTAATTAACATTATAAATATACATATAATAGGTAATAAAAAACCGGCCAAGCGCGAGTTTCACTACCTACACTCTACGTCACAAATACAAACAGTGCACAGTGCCATTAAATATATAATATTCTGCTGGCTCGCAAGTGCGTTGCCAGCCTTTATTAGGGAATAGCGAATGGGAATAAGGGTAGGGGGATTAGGGAATGGAATAGGGATAGGGGGATTAGGCAAGTTGGGCCACCGGTAAACTCACTCACTAAACGAAACACAGCAGAACGCCGTTTCACGCAAGTTTTTTGTGAGGCCGGTCGAGCCGGATCTTTCGTGCCGAAGCTTGGCTCTCCCACGGCAATGTGCATCCGTATTATGTACTTGAGATCGGAAAATGTCTCATTGGTATATGCCGCCACCGGGGTTCGAACCTGCACCCTCTAGAGTGAGAACCAAAGGTCTTACCCACTAGGCCACGGACGCTCTAATGTTAGTATAAATTAGCGAAAGAGTGACCATAGAAGTAAATTGAAAAGCTTTTGTCTAGGGCTTTCAAGTTTTCAACACAATGTTGTTATGGATCGTTATAAGGAACCGTGCGTACATAGTTGGTACAGGGGGGCTATTATGACCATTACAAACCTGCATGGTTCCAGGCAATTCAGTATACGGCCAACAATTGCCATGCTCTTATTTCGTATTACAATGTCTTATTTGAATAATAACTGAATGAATACTAGTTTGGTTGTCTATGAATGGATTTTAAACATGTTAGTGACGTTAGGGAACGTCAAACTTCACGTATTTAGTGTCACGTGGCTGGTGACTGGCTGGAACTTGGCTGGAAATAAGAGATCATAATAACCTCCTTGTTATTTTCTAATAAAGTTTACTATTCCTTATAACATTATTATTGTTTTTCAATCATAATCATCATTTAAATTAAGTTTCCAATTAAAATTCTCCATTTAAAAAGGTCAAAATAAATTGCAATTCAACATAAATAAAATTCAAATCTTACAACTAAATCATAATTAAAACGCCACAACATTACCTAACCCTAATCATAGTTTATGAAAGCCATGCTTCCTCACGAATGTGCCGGCTCGAACGGAGTGATACCACGGCCTTACAGAAAACTGACGTAAAACGGCGTTGTTCTCTGTTTACCGGTGGAATATAATGAAACAGTAAAATTGGAGTGTCTGTACATTTAATATTTTTACAAAATACATATATACATATTAGATTAACAAATTTTTGCGCAACGAAGTTGCGGGCACCAACTAGTTCCCTTATAAAAAAGGCCGGCAACGCACTTGCGACTCTTCGGATGTCATGAGTGTCCATGGGCGACGCCAGTTGCTTTCCATCAGGTAATCCGTCTGCTCGCTAAATAACAAAAAAAAGGTAATTTTAAAGACACTGACGAAACAAAATGATAGTGTTTCGTCTATGGTTATATTTCTTTACTCAGGGAAGTCAAGCAGCACAGCTTGAGGGAAAGCACGGACATTTACATTGTAGGATACTCTGTTGTAAACACCGTCTAGCGAACTCTGGATTGACAGGTGGTGCGGACAAAAACGACCGCGTTTAGCACACAATGGTCTGCCCCGACATAAACTCCGACTGACATGTGACGTGTGTCAGCCGACGGTGTTGCCAACTGTAAAATATCTTAACGGTTGACGAAATAGGATGGGGAGTTTTGGCGGGGATTTCAGAGAGTGACGTTGTGAGTTTTGTATTTTTTGTTAAATTTGTGTTATTTTGGTTTT
>JAOTAV010053411.1:0-15867 GCA_026546445.1 Cyclargus thomasi
GTATCCTATGTCCGTCTCCTGGCTCTAAGCTACCTCCCTACCAATTTTCAGCCAAATCTGTTCTGCCGTTCTTGAGTCATAAGTGGTGTAACTAACACGACTTTCTTTTATATATATAATATAAGATCATTTTTAACAGTAAACTTTATTTATAAATATTATAGTATCAATCTCAATCAACTTTAACTCTATTTCTTTTTACCCATTAAATATTTACAAAAATATTGTAAAAAACGGAGTTTAATCTTATTTTAAAAGTTTAGCTTTTTTTAATTTTATTTTAAAAGTTAATTTTACGTTTGTATGACATAAATTATTTTAATTTATTACGTGCTACTGTTTGCTATACAATGGACGTTTGTATTAAAAAGCAATTAAAGTTAAACATCATACATGAAAATAAAATTGTTTGTCACGACCATTGTTTATTAGATGTCAAGGTTTTTTAACTATTCAAGACAAAGTTTCCGAGCATCAATCATAAAATTAAGTGTCCTTACTGCATTGCGTCATAGCCGATAAATACTTGGCAGAAAATCTATGTCACCTTGCTTATGCGATCATCGTCAGTGGCCTCCCCTGTACGAATACGATAGTAAAATACATAGCGCAATAAACATAACAAAACGACATTCAAACAGACAAATCCGTGCGGCGCGGCGTACACGAACGACTTTGGCAAAGTTGTAAGCATGCTGTGAACTGTATAGTAACGAAGAGTATCCGAGTGGTTTTAGTTGCCTTAATTACCTACTGAAACACTACACTTTCAGTCTACAATACGTTAAACCTATCAATTACAAACACTTCAAAGCCGGATTACTGTTTCGGTCTATTGTTTAGTTAGCTCTACCAGCTCTACGATCCACGTGGCATATTTTAGTATTTTTTTGTTATTTTTTTTTAGTTTTTTTATTAGATAACATATGTAAATAGATATAGGGCTTCCATAGATTAAAATTAACATTCCTATATTTTCAGCCTTACCTTTTAGGGTTCCGTACCTAAAGAGTAAAGACGGGATCCTATTATTAAGACTTCGATGTCTGTCCGTCTTGTCTGTCTGTCTGTCCGTCTTTTTTTTCTCCTGGCTGTTTCTGAAGAACGATAACAGCTAGAGAGTTGAAATTTTTACAGAATTATATGTATTTCTGTTGCTGCAATTCCCTTGACTTGAATTTGATTGACGGCAGCTTGGCCTGCGGTACGAGACGCCGGCTTAAGTTGGAAGGGGCGTGAGTTCAAAAATATAGGCAATTTCTTCTTTTATAAGTTTCATTTAATAAATAAAAAACTTTTTAAAAATTTAATTTTTTATACATTGTTTTTATAAATTTAAAACTTCGATAAATACGTTTTCCCAACTTTTCGTGCGCGAGTCTAACTCGCACTTTTTAAATGTCAAATTTATCGTAATCAGGAAAGATACTTGAAAAACATGATGATGCTTTACCTATATTTGCGCCTTAAACAACGGCAAATATAAAATAGTCAGATCGATTGAAAGCAAAGTATTTTTATTACCTTTTTCTGTCTTGCGAGGTACGAAACCATATTATAAAACCAGATAAAGGGACAGAAAATGTAGAGTCAATTGTCAAGTACGGAGAAGGCGAAAACTAATTATAAAGTCATATTACGGTCATTAACCCGCCGGACCACCAGACCGCGACGAACGCTTCTCAACCACTTACTTATCGCTGCAACACTATTTGACAGGTCACACCAACCTTTAGGGCCTGTTTCACCGCTTACTGTTAAAGTTCCTATTAGGTTATCCATTACTTTTTTGATAGATTCTCCATACAAAGTCTGTCAAATAAAGTTGTATCTGTCAAATAAATAGACTATCAGTAAGCGGTGAAACAGGCCCTTAATCTACCTAAGTAGATTAAGGGCCTGTTACATATTTGTAACCTATATCTAAGAAACGATACTTATTATGTATCACAATTAAATCGTTGTCAGCAATTAATAGCAAATGCATAGAATAAAACGTTCATTTACAAACTACAAATTGTATCTTATTATTTTATAGAGGGTGTAATAAAAGTTTTAGAGTCATATACATCCTAAAGAATTATAATATAGTTTTGTAACACTCTGTTTTATGAACGCAGTTTACTCTATATTTTCTCGCTAATGTTATATTTTTGTTAATTGGGCGATATATTCCACTCCTAATACATGATTACGATACATTTTCCGGAAAAACTATCAGAGTTTTATGTTTAAGCTATGCTGAACATAGTAATTTGAGCATTTGTGTAGATTTGTTTAAAAAAAAATTGTAATAATATTGTAGATACTAATAAAAAAATTAAAATATTATTAAATTACTAACAATATCTATGACTTGAGATGTGTAACTGTAAAGATAAAGTGAACTAAACATTTTACATTACTGTAAAATTTTATTAAAAAACCTGTCATAGTCATAGAATGCTTTGGATAACCCAATGTCTTGTTCACAGCGCTTGAATATTCTCGCGAGTTCTTAAAAAGCTGCGCTTTTTCGATAGTTTATATAGGGTTAGGATATTGACAGTGCGGTTTCAATCCGACCCCTCGTTGGTTTCCTAACGACGGGTCAGATCAGAAGTATACCAATTTTAATGTAAAAAAAAAAAACAGAAATCACGCTGCGCTTTTAGTTATTTACAATATTCTTGTAATCACGACTACGGCAGGGTGAATACCTTCTATGTCTTGAGTGATAAAATCGCTATATATTGCTTACATGTTGTCGCATACATAATATCAAATATGTAGCCCGAATACAAGTCACTGCAATGAAATCTCGGTAGACTTATTCGCTTTCAAACATGATACGCATCACTTATACTTCATTTATTTTAAGTTCTTTTACTTCATTAATTTTAAATTCAATGAGAATTAATAGTTTTCGCTTAAAAATTCGACTTTCTTTCTTTAGACCCCTATCATTAATTTTAAAGATAAGTAGTAGTATAAAATTTACCTAGTTGCGACAAATAATATATTTTTGCACGATAAATTAAAATCATGATTATAATTTATTTATCTTTCAATGCCTAATACCAAGCCAGCGCCTAATACCAAGAGCACGATCATAAAATTTGAGAAGTTGTTATCATTAATAAAGGCCTTTTTATAAATGAAAACAGCATCTTAAAATTTTGATTATGCTCTTAAGTACTAAGCATTGACTATTATACGTGTCTAAGAATACGTCGGGCGTAGATGACGTAGATGAGTACGTGCAAATAATATATTAAATTTATAGAAGAAACCAACAAACAATTTATAACATACTATATCTTTTCAATCAAACATTAAAAGTCTTTCAATTCGTAATATTACTTATTAATTCTTACCACTTGTCATAAGATATAAAACTAATAAACAAAATCCATACTTATAGTGATGTCCGCGCGATAATCGAATTCAGGCGCAACGATTTTGCTGGCATCATCTAGTATGGTTTTAGTCTTTTAGCCTGAGGCGACCCCAAGCATTAACTGTTTTTTTTTCTTTTCAGAGAAAATGTATATAGAAACCCTACCTCTTGTGGTCTGGACACTCTTAACGACCGCGACACATGTAAGTCTTTAGTATAATATTGCTGTGCATTTACTTTTAACATTAGTTTATGTTATAAATTTCGCATATTTGAACAAAAATGCTACAACATAATTTATTTTTAAATAAGTCAGTTTATTCTTTACTTTATTAGGAATCATTACAGAATACATACTTATTTAGTACAAGATATTTCACTAATTTTTATTTATTTTAGGTAATTTTTTAGTAGTTATATTATTTTTAACCCAAGAGATACATAAGAAGAATATTATGCTTTCTGGCGTGCGGTATCTTCTTAGGTGTTTTGACATAACCTGTGTTTAATTTATTTTAGGTAGCGACGCAGAACCAATATGGAATAGGTTTAGGAATAAAACGAGAAGTATTTTTCTTAAATTTAGAAGACGGCTACTTCGGCTGTCAAGTTAACGAATCGACGCAATTATTACAGTTATATGAATTATCAAAATTATGCGACGGTGTGCCAGACTGTTATAAGGCATCCGACGAACTAAGAACGGAACTAAAATGTTCTGGTGAGTACCTTTTTAAACAGTATTCGGTACTTAGCATTAATTGTTATATAAGTTGGTTTTTAACTAAACGTATAGTCAGTTTCATTATTTTAGTCAGTGTTTATCTAACCATATTTTTTCTCTATGTTATACTTGCTGGCCCGACATATGTTGTCCTCTAGGAATGTTGTCTATAACTAAGTCATAACAAAGACAAGACAACACCGATCGGGTCAGCTGGGATACTGAGCAGTAACTAAGATGTAACAGAGCAGAAACTAAGATGATCAAATTGAAAACGATGTGTCACGAAATATTTAAAATCGGTTCAGTACTTTAGGCCTCGCGGACAAACAACGTGACACCTATTTTAAATTATAATATTTTCACATAGTGTGTAACAAATGTAAGTGATAATACTTGAGGATGTATGTGTGTCCCTTATGAAGAGTAAGTATGAAAGTGGCAGCGCTGATTTTTTTTTGTGACTTGAATGGGAAAGCTTGCTAAAGAAAAAATCTTCAAATCTTTGATATTTAATACTTTTATATAATATACATATCCTCAAGTTTTATCACTTACCTTTGTTACACACTGTATGAAAATATTATAATTTATAGTATAACAATTTTCGATTTTCGTAACTGCAAAATTTATCAATGAATAAATTTTATAAAAGTACATAATATTTTATTAAAGTTGGTAGCTTGGTAGGCTTAGAACAAATTTAATAAAATGTGTTATTTTTTAGATACTTGTACCAAAGAAGATGGCGCTCAGTGTATAAATGGCGCTTGCCTAAATGGTGTCTGTTATTGTAATGATGGTTTTGGTGGCTGTAACTGCCAAGAACCTGGTAAGTTTACACACAATCAAATTATATTGATCTAAATCTGTAAATCCCATGTTAACATTTTTTTCCTTTTAGATATAAACGAATGCAAAGATAGACCGTGCGACGTTTTTGCTCATTGTACGAACACCGTCGGAAGTTTCCAATGTTCATGTTTTCCAGGATACGTTGGCGATGGATTTACTTGCAAAGGTAATTCAAAAAATTTTCACCCCTGTGTCTCTATATAAAACTGTATAGTTTTACCACTTCCTGCCAATTGTTGGATGGGTTATCTGCAAACTTATTTGACAGATTTTCCGTAATTTATTTGTCGAATATGTTGTGGATACCATAAATAGCACTTATCAGGAAGTGATGTAATAGCCGCTTAATATTTGATTTGAGTGGGTATTATATGGCACATTTTATTTTCATACATTAGACATCAACGAGTGTGAAGATCCGGCAATTGCTTCACGTTGCGTCGAGAACGCTGAATGTTGTAATTTGCCAGCTCATTTCATCTGCAAGTGTAACCGAGGATTCGAAGGTGATGGCGAAGAGGAATGCCGAGGTAAGATTTCTGACGTGAAATCAGTTCGGAAACTCACACGCATTATACGAAGGACTTAAATCGTTCTAATATTTTTGTATGATTTTAGATATAAATGAGTGCCAAAGACCTGGCGCCTGTGGGGTAAATGCGGTTTGTCATAATTATCCAGGAAATTATACGTGCGCTTGTCAAGCAGGTTACACCGGAAATGCCTTCGATGGAGTAAGTATGTCTTGATTAAAGAAATTTATTGACTTGGAACATCAAACGAAAATGATTTTACCAAATTTTTAGTTTTCGTGTCAATATTTTTACTAGGTGAATTAAACAATAATTTAAATGTATTGTTTTTAGTGCGCAGACGTTAATGAATGTGCCAACGAAGGGGCTTGTGGAGTTGGAGCCATTTGCAACAACGTCGAGGGCGGCTACGAATGCAGCTGTCCGCCTGGCTCCGAAGGGGATCCCCGAATCGGCTGTCATTCCAACAACGATTGCTCGAGAGCATCTTGTGGCCGGAACGCGCTTTGCGAGAATTTGCCCGGGTCTCACCGTTGCATTTGCCCACCAGGTTTCCAAGGCGACCCCGATGTGCAATGCACTGGTAAGATTTACCCCCTGCCGTCGAAGTGGGTGTGACTAACCTACGTTTTAAACTAACGCTTCAGTTTACACTAATATACCAACGCTAAACATAACCGCAATATACGAGCGGTGGCTTTGTGCTTTTATTAACTACTGACGAAAAATACTATTTCAGCATTTCGAAGATTCTAAATACATTCCATATTTCCATGAAGATTCTATTGAAGACGAGGTTTTTGTAGGCTAAATGTTGTCTCACGAAGTCAATATACTTCACTTCGATTTTGATTTCTGTCTTCCGCCTTTTTTCTGTGTGCCTTTTTCTTCATAGTGGCTGTCGGAGTATCTTCTGCGTACGTATTTGACAATATTTTTTGTGTCGGAATCAAATAATAAGTCTATGAGTTTTTTTATACCAGACATGGATGAATGTAAGAATGCCCAAGTATGCGGACCACATGCAGTTTGTACAAATACATTGGGAAGCTACGTTTGTACCTGTGAGCCGCAGTACACAGGAGACGCCAGTTCTTCCGCTGGCTGCCACGATATTGATGAATGCAAAACAATTGAGAAACCTTGTGGACTATATGCTATATGTGAAAATGCAGACCCAGGTTACAATTGTGTCTGTCCTCAAGGGTATAGAGCGAAACCCGATCCGCAAATTGCCTGTGAGCAGGTACATATAAGTTTATTTTATTTTTTTATTATTATTTCATTTCATAGTATTACTTTATTCAGAATAATTTATTATTGGTTTACAGGTCGATGTAAATATATTGTGCAAATCAAATTTCGACTGTACAAACAACGCTGAATGTATAGAAAATCAATGTTTCTGTAAGGAAGGATTCGAAGCAAAAGGTTCTACGTGTATAGATGTCGATGAATGTAAAGACAAAACGAAATGTGGCGTTAATGCTATGTGCGTCAACACACCTGGAAATTATAAATGTGAATGTGCATTGGGTTACGTTGGCTCTCCACCAAAAGTTGCATGTAGAGCACCATGCGAAGATGTTAAATGTGGTGATCATTCATTTTGCAAGGCGGACGCTAATGAAGCCTATTGTGTATGCGAACAAGGTTGGACTTTTAATCCTACTGATATATCAGCTGGATGCATTGATATCAATGAATGTGATATTTCACTCGGACCCTTTGGAGGCTGTGGTAAAAATGCCATTTGCTCTAACACACCTGGTAGTTTTACGTGTCAATGTCCAGAAGGGTTTACTGGAGACGCCAACAAGTTTTGCACTGATATAGACGAGTGTCAAATTGATAGCTCATGTGGGATTGGATCGGTTTGCAGCAATCAACCGGGATCGTATTCTTGTCACTGCCCAGAGGGATTTCTACCAGATCCTGAGCCACACATAAGATGTTCTGAAATCTTAAAATGTAAAACAAATAAAGATTGCCCTGGGAACGCTTTATGCGATTCGAATTCAAAATGCTATTGTCCTGATCCTAACGTTGGTAACGAATGTAGACGTAAGTAATTTAAATTGACTTTGTTATTATTTCGTTCTCGCGTCATTTGTCCAAAACCGTTAATTTCTATTTACGATTATGCTTTCGCAAAAATTAATGTTGTCGCTACCGGTAATGTAAAAAAAAAATTTATTTCTATACAAAACGCGATTGTCAACAAAGTGTTGTGTTGAGACTTTGTTGCAGAAAATCGTGGTTTGTGTGGATATTTGGCGTAATTTATACACGAAAATCAGCTGCATATTATTTTATCGTCTCTTCTATATCCTCTTTATTAAGGTACCGAAGACCAAATTATACTAAAATCGGTTCGGTACTTTAATACATATTAAAGTAAAATATAAATAATAGCATTTGTGTATCAACTAAAAATACTATGTAATTGCACATGCATTTTTGTCTGTAACTGTTATTACTGGTGGTCATGTAATGCAGTACTAGTTTTTATAGTTATATGTTTATTAATTTCTTTTAGATCCCTGTGAAGCTCTACAATGTGGAAGTAATTCTGAATGTCTTCTGAGTGACCAAACTGCTCAATGTATTTGTCAAGTAGGATACACAGGGAATCCTTTGTCTGCTGCTGGCTGCCAAGATATAAACGAGTGCATGGGAAATCCATGCGCTGAAGGTGCAGTTTGTAAAAATCTTCAAGGTCATTTTCAATGTGAGTGTCCGAGTGGCTTTAACGGCGATCCCTATTTAAGTGGATGTATTGCCGGCAATAAACAAAATTCATGCAGCCAAGTACATCCTTGTCCAGTCGGAGAACAATGCATCTTACATGGCAACGACAACGTATGCGTTTGTTCACAAGGGTTTTCACGTAATAAGGAAACTGGTGTTTGTGAAGATATCAATGAGTGTATTAAACAAGATCGACTTCCATGCGGCTTAAATGCTATTTGCAAAAATTTGCCTGGCAGCTATGAATGTAAATGTCCATCTGAATATAGTGGTAATCCCTATCAGCTTTGTGAAATTTGTAACGACATAAATTGTCAGTGCCAACCTCCGTATAAAGTCGTCGATGGAAACTGCGTCTTATCTGGATGTTCCGATGATAAGAAATGTGGCAAAGGAGCCGAGTGCATAATAATATCTGACGGTTTTAGTTATTGCGCATGCCCAGCAGGATTTTCCCAAAATCCCAATGGAGAGTGTGAAGACATCAACGAATGTAATTTTGGACATCCAGTGTGTGGTTTTGGAGCAGAATGTTTAAATACACAAGGATCATTTGAATGTAAATGTCCACCTGGTTACGGCAAAGACCTAGTTTCTGGTCATTGCAGCCTGAATCAAAAACGGTGTATAAGTGACTCGGACTGCTTTGCTAATGAAAAATGTGTGCAACCTGGGAACTGCATTTGTCCTCCACCTTTCTATTTGGACGTCGAAGATGGACAAAAATGTAAAAGCCCATGTGAAAGATTTATATGTGGTATAAACGCAAAATGTACCCCCAGTGATCCACCAAGATGTATGTGTATGCCTGGCTTTGAAGGCAATCCCTATACAGGTTGCACAAATATTAACGAATGTCATAGTTCACCTTGTGCTTATGGAGCGATATGTCACGATGAAAAAGGAGGATATAAATGTAGCTGTCCTGAAAACTACGTCGGGGACGCGTATAAGTCAGGCTGTAAGTAAAATGTAAAATTAAAAAATGTTTTCTTGTGTACCAATGTTTTAAAAGCTCGTACTATAACTTATTTTCGTCTATTTAAAAGGTACTACTGAAGAGCCGATTTCTCAGAAACAATTGTGTAGTCATGATGACCAGTGCCCAAATAACTTGGCTTGTATAAATCAAACTTGTGTCTCACCGTGTGCCTCAGTATCTTGCGGGCCTAACGCATTTTGTGAAGTAGATAACCACGCTGGCTGGTGTCGCTGTAATCCAGGATACACAAAACCTGAAAGTGGTAGATGTATATCAGGTACTAAAAAATATTTTTTGTATTGCAAAGTTTTACTTTACATATAAATTTGTCGTATGTCTCGACATTATGGTTTATCTAATGAATGAAACAAATTGAATTTTTAACAATTTTATTCATTTTAGGATGTGACAGCTTCACCTGTGCTCCGGGAGCGCAATGCATAATATCAAAAAATGGTCCTACATGTGTTTGCCCGGAGGGAATGGCCGGTAATCCGTTCCCGGGAGGAGTGTGCAATAGAGATTTATGTGGTCCGGGAGTCCCATGCGAAGATCATCTTACATGTGTTTCTGGACGTTGCCGACAACGCTGTGAAAATGTCGTATGTGGTGTTGGTGCTCATTGTAATGAGGAAAGTGGGCGTTGTGTTTGCAATACATTTTTCGTTGGCAATCCTGATCTTTTATGTATGCCTCGTAAGTGTTCTCTTTTTAACATTGAAAACGAGTTGATTTTTATTTGATTCAATTTAATTTAAGTTAACTCACTGAAATATTTAGATACATAAAACATTATTATCATTAATTTTTTTACTGTTTAATTATTATTGCAGCGGTTGCACCTCCAAGTTGTGAACCGGAATGTGGACAAAATGCTCACTGCTCATACGGACAAACAAATGTATGCAAATGTGATAAAGGTTACACGGGAAATCCTTACACGAAATGTTTGAGCAGAAAATACATAACATGCGCAAAAACTTCTTGTGGAGCTAACGCTGTATGTCAACAGACTAAGTCACATGTTGAATGTCTTTGTCCACCAGGCTATGTTGGCAACCCGAATTTACAATGCATTGATATAGATGAATGCGCTTCACGACCTTGCGCTGAAAATGCTTTATGTATAAACACTCCTGGCAGTTTCAGTTGTATCTGTAAAAGTAAATATGTCGGAAATCCCTATGAATTATGTACTCAAGTCGCTATATCAAAATGCCTTAATGGAGATATTTGCACATGCTCTCATAATTCCTCATGCCCTGACGGGTATGTGTGCGAGAAATCTAAATGCGTCGATATCTGTCGATCTACTATATGCGGTCCTGAAGCAGTTTGTGAAGAAGGCAGATGTATATGTCTTCCAGGTTACACTGGAAATCCAAATGATTTACAAAAAGGCTGTGGTCTAGACGATAAATGCGTTGTCGATGAAAATTGTAAAGACTCCGATATTTGCTTTCAAGTTAGTAAAAACATCCGAAAATGTGTTGATTCCTGCAGTAAAATACAGTGTGGTCCAAATTCTCTATGTGTTAGCTCTAACCATCAAGCTAACTGTATTTGTACAGAGGGATACATCGGCAAGCCTAATGATATTAAGTTAGGCTGTCATTTAAAACAAAATGAAAGAAATGAAGTTGAATGTAATGTAAACAGCGATTGCACAGAACCTAAAATTTGTGTTGCAGTGGATGGAATAACAAATAGATGTCTAGATTTGTGCTCTACTGTAGCTTGCAGCGCCAATGAAATATGCAAAGTTGTTAATTCTGCTCCTCGCTGTGACTGTAAGGATGGGTATTTATGGAATCCTGTCAATTCTGTTTGTGAACAACCCAGCACACCAAATTGCCAAAATGATAATGATTGTGATGATACCAAATCATGTCAACAGGATGCTCTCGGGGTAAAAAAATGTATTGATGGTTGCGCCGTATTTATGTGTCCGGAAAATTCTAAGTGCTTTTCTCAAAACCATAAAAGTGAATGCAAATGTAGTCCTGGGTATATAGGAAACCCTAATAATCGCGATGGATGCGTTTCACTTAATAAAGATGACTGCTTAGTTGATACTCAATGCAAAGAAAGCGAAATATGTAAAAATGTTGGAAATTTAAAAAAATGTGTTTCAGCTTGCCAACAAGTAACTTGTGGCCCGAATGCTATCTGTGTAACAAATAATCACGTTGCTCAATGTCAGTGTCCTATGGGAGCTTATACTGGCAATCCTAATGATTTAAAATTAGGATGCCAATCGGTACCTTGTGTCTATAACGTCGATTGTCAATCACATGAAATTTGCAACCGATTAACATATAAATGCATCAATGCTTGCAGTGAAGACTCATGTGGTGAAGGCGCTGTTTGTCTAGCAGACAATCACAAATTTAGTTGTCAGTGTCCAGCTGGTTATATAGCAGATCCATTGCCAGAAATAAGTTGTAAAAAATTGGATGTGTGTACTCCAAATCCATGCCATTCAACTGCGGTTTGCGAGCAACAAGCCTTATCCTACATTTGCAAATGCCCACCGGGCCAAGTTGGAGACCCAAGACACGAGGGTTGCAGGAAGCAAGAAGAATGTCCAAAAGGAAACGTAGATTGTCCACACGACTCTGCTTGCATTAATGGACGCTGTAGAAATCCTTGCGAAGGTGCATGTGGAATTAATTCCGTTTGTAAAATTGTGGACAGAAAGCCAATTTGTTTTTGTCAAGAAGGTTATGAAGCAGTACATCCAGGAATTGATTGTAAGAAGCAAACAATGCGATGTGCCGAGGACAGAGATTGTAACGGAGATGTTTGCCATAATCAACAATGTTTTTCAGCTTGTAAAAATTCTAGTTATTGTGATCAAGGTGAAAGATGTATAAAAAATTTATGTATATCGCAATGTAGCAAGCATTCGCAATGCAGTGTTGGACAGGCTTGTATATCCGGTCAATGCCTAATTGGTTGTAGGCATAATGACGATTGCGATGAAGACGAATCTTGTGTTAATAGTCAATGCGTAAATCCTTGTCTTGCAACAAGAGCTTGTGGACCAAATTCCATATGTTCCAGAATTAATCATAGCACGAAATGTGAATGTCCTGTAGGGTTCGAAGGCTCTCCTACACCACAGCAAGGATGTGTACGTAAACCAGCAGTGTGTGATCGAACTTCTGAATGTCCACCAGATCATATGTGTATTGGACGTTTATGCCAAGTTCCTTGTAAGCTTAACTCCCATTGTGCTATTGGCGAAATTTGTAGTGACAATAAATGTCATAAAGTTTGTCATACAAGTAGTAATTGCCTGCATGGTGAATATTGTGATTCAGGAATCTGTGTTGCTGGATGTAAAACTGATTCTGATTGCCTAAATAATCAACTTTGCCAATCAAATACGTGTGAATGTATTCCTGGCTATAAGTTAATTAACGAAGAATGTGTCAACATAGTAGAGTGTCTTAATAATCCATGTCACCCTTCAGCGCAGTGTATAGATTCCATCGGATCTTATGAATGTGTTTGTCCGATTGGAGCGTTAGGTGATCCTTATATGTCTGGATGCCTTTTACCTAATAAATGCTCACAAGACAGTCACTGCCAAGACTCATTGTCTTGTGTTAAAGAGGAATGTTTGAACCCATGCCTTACTAACTCATGTGGACTAAATGCCATCTGTAATGTACAGAAACATAAAGTTACTTGCAGTTGTAAAAAAGGATATTTAGGTAATCCATTGGATAAAAATATTGGATGTTTCAAAGTAGAATGTATTGATGATGCAGACTGTTCTTATGATAAATACTGCGATCCTTTGAGCAACAAGTGCAGTGGTAAGTAGTTAAAATATATTTTACAATTATTCATCACCTGTATTTGTAAATTCCAATTCTTACGTATCCTTACATAATAAGTTTACGATTTACAAGGAAAACTGAAAATTAATCAATATAAAGGGCTTTCACCGTCACAATCAATTTTGTAATTTTTTTTGTTCTGTCATTGGTGTAATTCATGGCCTTTTTGCAGATAACTGTGAGTCTAATATGTGCATTAATGGAAATTGCAAAATTGATAACCATAAGCAGTTGTGTACTTGCTTACCTGGATATGAATTAGATAATAATCAATGCGAGGATATTAATGAATGTACAAAAAATCCTTGTCCGTTAAACTCTTATTGCAACAATGTCTTGGGCTCTTTCACATGCACTTGTACTAATGATACTATATTAGACACGAATACTGGTACTTGCAAGATGCCCGGCGACTGCTTTTCAGATGATGAATGTTCTGAAAAAACAAAATGCTTGAACAATCGGTGCTCAAACCCTTGCGAAAAAGTTAAATGTGGACGGAATGCTATTTGTTCGGTCACCAATCATAAACCAATGTGTGAATGTTTACCGAATAGTCAAGGAGACCCGTACAAGCAATGTACTAAATATGAATGTGTCAGAGATGCAGACTGTACTTTGGAGGAAGCATGTGTCAATAATAAATGCATCGATTCCTGTAGCCTACCTCGCGCTTGCGGAAAATATGCTGTTTGCTTGTCTAAAAACCACATAGGCCACTGCTCGTGTATGTCCGGTTACACTGGAGACCCAGTTTTAGGTTGTGTTGCCATTCAATATTGTGAAGATGATAGTAGGTGCTCTTCAGGAACTAAATGTGTAGATAACTTGTGCGTCGGTACGTATATAACGATTAGTGTCTATGAATTCATTTTTATATACGTATATAATATTTTGACTTTATACTTTATTAATTTTAGGTATATGCAAGAATTCAAGAGATTGTTTTGATGATCAAGTTTGCGTTCAAAGTACATGTAGGCTAAAATGCAATTCCAATAATACTTGCCCTGATTCTTATTACTGTTCCAATAGAATATGTACAAAAGATCAGAAATGCATTTCCAACATTGACTGCGCGCCTGATGAAGAATGCGTACAAAGTACAAACAACATTCCAAAATGTGTAAAACTATGTAAAACTCGATCTTGCGGTAGAAATACAGACTGTACTGCTATTGCCCATCAAACTGTTTGTTCATGTAAAGAAGGATTCTTTGGCGACCCAATAAAAGGATGCAAGAAAAAAGAATGTAACAAAGACTCAGATTGCTCAAGCGACAAGCTATGTAGTAGTAATTTATGTAAAGTTGTATGTTCTGTAGAAAACGACTGCGGAGAAAATTCTATTTGTATATCAGAAAATCACAGACATTCGTGTTCCTGCCAACCAGGTTTTACGGGTGACCCATCTAGAGGATGCATTAAAATTAATTGGTGTGAATCGAATCCTTGTGCTCTTGGTGCTGAATGCATGAATTTGATTAACGGCCCACGTTGCGTTTGCCCACCAGGCATGGTTGGCAATGCGACAACGGAAGGTTGCAAAAAAGCTGCAGAATGTAGATTTAACAGAGACTGTCCATTGAGTGCTCGGTGTACTGTTATTGATGGGACAAGAAAATGTACAGGTATATTGATTCAATTTTAATTTATTTATAATCTACTTTCGAAAACTATTATTCAAAGACCAACACAAGAACTTTACTATTGACATAAAAAACCGGCCAAGTGCGAATTTGACTCGCACACGAAGGGTTCTATACTATACTTTACTGTACTATACTGTAACTACTATACCTTATAACTAGCGTACTGTACTATACTTTATAACTAGCGAAAAACACAGCTCGCGAGATATTTTAAGTGCTGTGACATTGGTTTTTTTTTCAAAGTATTTTGTGACTGACAGATTTTTTAAATAAAATTTTACGGTTCTGGATACATGTGTAATAGTTCTCTTTATAGTTGCACATCTTAAGTCTTAATCATGAATGGCGTTAGTAGTATAATATTATTTTTTCATTATAAACTGTAATGTTATTATATATAATAAAAACTATGACTTATAATTATTGGTCATAGTTTTTATTTATTTACTATCGGGTGCAATGGACGTAATGTCTATAAATTTTTATTTTCACATGTGCAATGGCAAAATACTATGCAGTGGAGGATTTTTTTAAATTTTATGATAATCCTCGAACAATCGAAGATCATTCCTCTGATATTTAAGAAACTCAACAAAAAAAAAATCTGGTGTACCTTACTACTTAATACTTTTTGCGATTCATTTAATTAGTCATGAATCCAATAGTTATATTATTCGTTTTTTTCTTTGTGTGTGTGTGTTTTTATTATTTGTTAGCCATAATTATTTATTTTATTAATTTGGATCTAGATGCATGTGAAAATATCAAATGCGGCCCCAACGCAGAATGCATAGCAGAAAGGCACGCAGGTCAATGCAGGTGTAAAGAGGGATATACAGGAGTTGCCTCCAGTGATAAAGGCTGCCGCATACGTGAAGTAACTTGTAGTACAAAAGCCGATTGTTCAAAGGAACAGTATTGCAGTAAAGGTGTATGTGTTGGTATGTACCTCTAATGTAAAATATATAGCTTAATGTAAAAATACATGTACAGGGTGGGCTATACATTTTTGCACATTTGAAACATGAATAAAAATAAAACTACTAATTTTATTTTATTGATAATTTATTTAACGTAATAAACATTTAAAGCAATTTATTTTTTAAAAATGACATCATCGAGATGTGCCCCGTCTCGTCG
>JAOTAV010053422.1:0-15866 GCA_026546445.1 Cyclargus thomasi
TAAAATCCATTCATAGACAACCAAACTAGTATTAATTCAGTCAGAATAATAAGACGTTGTAATACGAAAAAAGAACATAGGCAATTGTTGGCCGTATTTTGAATTGCCTAGAACCATGCAGGTTTGTAATGGTCATAATAGCCCCCCTGTAGCCTGTAGTGAATAACAGAGTAGTTTGTCCCCGCCTGCAGCACTTTAAATTATGAAGTTAAACTAATTTAGGTTTGATAGGTTCTTATTTTTTCTTTTTAGGTTTATAAGCAGTCGAGTTTTTTGTTTTTTTTTTGTTAATAATAATTTTATTTTAGAATTTTCAGTACTTTGCACGCACGCACGGTACGGCCGCCTCTGCCTACTATGAAAGTTCGGCCGCCCGAACGATTAATCGCCAGCTTTATGGATATCCAGGATTAGCAGATAGGCTACTTTTTACTGAGGGAAATTATTACATTTTTTCGGTACCTATGTATCGCAAGTAACACGTCTTTAGCCAAACACCCATAGAACAGTACTTTTTTATTTCGGAGTTAAAAACGGTCATAAAGTTAATTACTTAATGGCAGGAAAATAAAAAGAAAAATGAATGAGAAAAAGGGTAATTTGGGATTTAAACAGATTAGATAAACCTTATACAGCTCAGCTTAAAGATTATTTACAGAGTTCAGTGAACGAATGGTTAAAGAATAATATTCTGAACGGTCTTACAACAATAGGAGTAAACGCCAATTAAACACCTGCCCCACTAAAACACACAGCAACATTGCTAACAGCAATTCATTTTGTCATTCTTCTTGCAAATTACTAGTAATTTTGCTAAACAGTACCTACCTGCAGTCGAGTTTTCTGTTTTTGGACATTTAGCTTACTTTGTTAGAATTAGAATTAGATTTTTTTTACTGCAAGAATGTAGTTACAGAAGATCTTAACATATATACATGTTTTGTTTTTTGTCAAGCTTATTCGCGAGATCGTATTATGAATGTGCTTTGAGACTCATTATTCAGAATAAAATTTCATAAATACGTAAATCAAGTTTTGTTACGTATAAAGCAATATTTTACTTAAAGTTGAGGGTGAAGCCTTCCGCGGGCCACTTAGCAATAACTTACATAACTAGCTCGTAAGTCGTAGCTGTATTTCTGTTAGGTTCATCGACCTGACCTGACCTGGCAATGCCTTAACCAATTTCCATTTCGTTGTTTGTGAATTGTGCATATTTAAAAAGTATGTATTTACGTTCACCGGAAAAATGTACGATACCCTCGCGATTTAAAAGTATTTTTCTGGTAATATTTTTCCGGGATAAATAGTATTGATCTGAGAGCGGATAGCAAATTTTGAGTAGGTATTTGAGGCAAGTTGAAACCTTGTCATATCATCTCATATCACACTCTAATACGGCACTGCAGACCTGGCTGATGAGAAGCGGGGTCTACCCTACATTTTACCTACAGTAAAAAAATATTCCAAAAATATATTTGAGGCAATAAGTATTTTAATATTGTATTTCAATATTCAAAGAATAGAAAAAATGATAAGCCAGATGATTTAGTGGGGGTTTTAACGTTGCCAGGCTCGTGCAATAATATTTTGTGATAATTGCTTGCAAAGTATAAAAAAAATTGCGGCAACTTGAGATTTTAATACAGGATTTTTCATCACTAAACAGTCAGATACTGAGATATATTTTTGGAAAAATTCCTTTTTTTTAAATTTTTTTTGGCCCCGCCTCTCACCAGCCAGGTCTGCAGTTCCGTATTGGATTGTAATAATACATTACAAGGTCTCAGCTGGCCTCAAATACCTACTCAAAAATTGGTATCTTAGCTCTCCTATGACCGTATAAAGCAAAAACTGTTCAGCGCTTTGGGCCCTGAAGATAACAGCTGCAGGCAGCCAAAATTTCGTATTTGGAAAAATATAGATCTAAGACCTAACTTTCATCAATAAGCCTAGGATTACCCGTACATCAATACTTTCATACTAATATTATAAGTGGGAGTGTATTTGTCCTTTCTTCACAATGGTGTAACTTTATGACGCGATTTTTGTGTATGTGTGTGTGTGTGGTAGTTATTGTGTTGGAGGGGCTGGAGAAGGCTATAGGCTACCTTTTACTGGAATTAAACATCTCATTCCATTATGTATAACAAATTAGTATAACAAATAAAATAATCTTATTTTGGCGCAACTAGTTGTTCTATAAATGCAAGTGTTCGTTTGTTTCTTCCTTCAAGCCATAACGAAGCAGCTAATCGACGTGATTTTTCGCCTAGATTTAGTTTAAGACATGTACAGTACACACACACTACTATTGGTCTTGCTAAAACATCAATTCAAAAAGAGACTTACTAGGAAAATTTTATTTTTACGCGATCTTCATATTTTTGAACATCACACATCCACGCGAGTGGAATATTCCAGGAGGGTTAGTCTAGAATCTACTGTGTTCACTCTACATGAATCGATTGTCTACAAGGTAACCTGTCCCAGGTCCCCTCATATTAGACCATTTTAAAATGGGGCCGACAAATTATCTTGACACCTCGGACAACCTACCTCAATAATAACGACCTATGTCGCTGATAACTGATAGATAGGTTGTGTTTTTTTTTTATAAATCTAAGAGGCCAACGCGCCGCCTCCTGGAAAACAACTACCGTCGCCCATGGCAACAGGAGGATTAGCAGGACCGTTACCAGCCTTTTAAGACGCTCTCTTCTTGAAGTTTGCAGATAGGTATGGTCCGGACATCGGAGATGGGAGTGCTATTTTTGTAGTAACTCGAGCGTCGTGGAGACCTAGTAGGTTTTGTGGATTAGGTAAAACGTAAAAAAAAATAATGAGGTCACTTTTATTTTAGCGGTGGGATAAGACGCAATTTTTAAGGTTTTAAAATTAAATTTTCGTCGAAAAAATTGTTTACATTGAGCATTTTTTGACGAATTTCGACAGCAAGGCCGAAAGCATTTAGTTGAGTGTGACATAAAATATCTGGGAAGCTTGGTTATGAAAATATGAGTTTTTGTTGTTTTTTGTTAGCACAATTTTAAAGCACTGATGCAGCAGTTATAATGATTTAAATGTAAGTTAGCCAACTTACATTTAAATCATCAGTGCTTTATAAAGGAGTTTTCTTTGGCGCATATTTAACACCCCCTACTTAAGGCTACATTAGTTTGAGAAATGTACGATTTCAGAGCTGGACGTAGCCTAGTAAAATTAAATTTCTTCGTAAGAACTTTTTTACTAACTTTATATTTAAGTCGTATCATATATCTGCCGTGGGAGAGCCGTGCTTCGGCACAAATGGGCCGGCTCGACCGGAGTAATACCACGGTCTCACAGAAAACTGGCGTGAAACGGCGTTTTGCTGTCTTTCGTTCAGTGAGTGAGTTAACCGCTGGCCCAACTACCCTAATCCCCTCATAAAAGGCCGGCAACGCACTTGCGACTCTTAGGATATTATTATATTATAACCCGTCTGCTCGCTTGCCTCCTAAATGTCATAAAAAACATGTTAAGGGTATGTAACATTCTGTAGCTAACCGGAAACATAACCTAGTGTTACTATTCCTGTACCGGATGAGCTAGATGGGGGGATTCCTATCGCTGTCAACTTTAACCTCGACCTATCAGATATTTAATCATAGTTTATCTTCATGTTGGCTATAGAGACCGCTCCATGAAATCGTAAACACTTGTAACCCCTAAGGTGATTCGGATTATAAGTACGACGATCAAAACTACGAGACAACCGGGAACGAGAATATTGCTGCCGGATAAAATGCAACTTTATGACATAGACTACAGGTTTCATTTTCCTCTACGACCTTAATGACGTTGACGATTCTGATGATAGAGCAATGTCGCGAGAAAATGAAACTTATAGCCTAGAATCTAGATCATAAAGTTGCATTTTATAGGGCCGAAATAATCTAGTTCCTGGTTAACGGTGTTGGTGGACAAACGGCGTAATGTTTTTTTTTTAATGATATTTAGGGGGCAAGCGAGCAAACGGGTTACCTGACGGAAAGCAACTGCCGTCGCCTATCGACACTCGCGGCATCCGAAGAGTCGCAAGTTCTTTTACTCACTCACTGAACGAAACACAGCACAACGCCGTTTCTCGCCAGTTTTCTGAGAGTCAGTTTTCGTATCACTCTGGTCGAGACAGCCCGTTCGTGCCGAAGCATGGATCTCTCATGACGAAAATGGTAAACGCAATCATCAGAACTGAAGGAATCGAAGTCATTTTCTCTTCGAATTTCACAGCGATTCGGACGAAACGGATCGTCCGTTGACGTGAAGTGTGCGAGGTTCCATGACATTTAATGTGTCGCATAAATTTCGTTCCTTCATCGTGTTCGGCTTGTTCGATTCTGAAAGATTTCCTTTAAATGAAGTAAAATGAAAATATACTTTATTGTGCACAATCAAGTACATGGAAACATTAAAAATAATAATGATATTGAAGCAAGGAAGTACACAAAGGCGGTCTTATTACTAAGCAGCAATTTCTTCCTGACAACCTTTGGAAGAGAGGACATTAGATTGCTGGATCAGGGTATAGTGCTTAAAAGTATATTAAATTATGAAGACGTTTTTAAATAAACATACATAATAAGTATGATTATAAATAAAATATACAACTATATATTTGTATAGTGTAAGGTCTGTGACAAGCTGTGCCCCTCGTTATTACCCTACCGAAATATCTTAGTTCTGTAGAAATTATTGAGATATAAAACTTCTCCAGAAAACCCTCTCTCTAATATTTCAAACCGAAGTGCATACTAGACGAAAATAATTCCCTATTTTTTCTTCACTTTATAATATAATAATATCCATGGACGCTTCATATCACGTCAGTCCACCAGTGGTACCAGGGGGACTTGTGTTACGGGTACCAGACAACGGAAATGTATCTAATACTTTTATACTATACACATATTTAAGATTTTTATTATATGATACACATATTTAATACACATCCAAGACCCAGGAACATTGAAAAACTTTGCTCCGTCGTCGGGATTCGAACCCGCGACCTTATTACGACCACCAACGACAGCCAACGCTTTTCCAACTGAGCCACAGAGGTCTGAGAGAGAGAGTGATATATGATAATTTTAAACCTTTGTAAGTTGATAGAATTAATACGTAATTATGTAGTAACAAAATAACAAGTTAGATCGATAGAGATATATCGACGCTGTTAAGCATTTGTTAGTTATCCAATAAACAATTAGATTTTGAGTTAAGAATGCAGCCTTATTCTTTAACATCTAAAGAATGAGACTGCATTCGCACCTTAAAATATGTTTTTTTTTGTTGGATAACTCACAAATGCTTAACAGCGCAGCGGCTATATACTTATTTTCTTCATAATAACATTCTACATTAAAAATTAATATTTAAGTTCTTAAATCTCTAAAATTACGATATATCGCAGTATAAGAACTTAAACACTGATTACAAAATGATGTTGCGAGTGTCCGTGAGCGACGGCAGTTGCTTTCCATCAGGTAACTCATAGCTAAACTCACCCCGCTAGCACATGTACAAGCCTTAAGTAGTCCGTCAAAATCCAGAGAAATTTGACGACGGTAGTGAGAGTGCTCTATGTATTATTGTAGAGTATCTCTTTTGTGTTGAATCATTCAAGAAAATATCTTTGTTTTTCTACGGTGAATTAACGTATGAAAATATGAATTATTCTTAGGCATTCAGAGATTTCTAACCTTGAAGGTTGGACAAAAACGTGTAATTTTCATAATATCAGTAACTATATTTTTGCTACCATAGCATACTCTTTGAGTGTATTTGCTACTTTGAGTTATAAATATGAATACTAAGTATTTAAGACTCCCTGTGCCCAGTTGTGTTTATGGGGGAGAAAGTAGACTTAGTGTTAATCCAGGGTATGAGGTAACGATACCAAATTTATTAATTCATTCAAGAGTTATTATGTGAAAGACTAACAAACATCCATATATTGACCGCCCTGGCTGCCTGATGAAAAGGGGTACCGCAGGCAGTAAAGCAGACTTGATACGTATTTAAAATTAGGGGGCGCCGCGTCGACGAAATCTCGTCCAGCAGCTTAGCATTAGCGTCGCCTCGTAGAAATACGAAAGTATAGACAAACTGACGGATTGTTGGGATAAACAGACAGATTTTCTTTGTGCATCTACCACTTTGTCAAACCTGCAGCCATATCCTGGCGACCGAGAAAGAGTTTCTTTATACAGCAAGATAGAAAAAACATAACGGATACACAAAAAAAATCTCAGTCATTTTATCGAAACTATCTGACATTTTGTCTATTCTTCGGTCGCCGTGCTAGGCCCCCTGCTGTAGATATGAACGTTTTCTCGCCATGCTAAGGGGCTGAACTGATCAAATATTATTTTCAACCGACTTCCAAAAACGAGGTCCTAAGTTCGGCAGCTTATATTTTTTATTATTCAGCAAGCAAGGAAAGGTCGAAGGAAATTTATGAAGTAAAATTAGCCTATGTTCCTAATAGGTGTTGAACATACTACGCAACCTTTACTATGTTTGTTCAATAAAAATATAATGATAATATAAAGAGTCTTCATACTTGATTACAGGATTAACCGCTAAATATTTGCGCGTGATCTAATTAACAGAATGAGTCACAAAACTTTATATAATATTGGAAATTGCAATAATAATGGTATAATAATTTCTACGGACGCATCACCCCACGACAATCTGGCTCCGTGCTAAATACCCCAAAGGAGGTGTGTTACAGATACCAGGCAACGAAAATGTATTTAATACTTTTATACTATACACATATTTAAGATTTTTATCATATAATACACATCCATGACCCAGGAACATTGAAAAACTTTTTACTCCTTCGGCGGGATTCGAACTCGCGACCCCCGGTGTGTGCTACCAAAGACCTCAACCACTGCGCCACAGAGGTCGTAATAATACCTAAAAGTAAATAATTTTGTTGTTATAGTGTCGTAATGTAAAGAACGTACAATGATTCGCGAGCGGAAAACTTTGTACCCCTTTTAACGAAAGACGCGTAGATGTAAACGCATGAAATTTCTGCCAGTTATAGTTGATATGGCGAAGGAGCGTCGAATACCAATATTATTTTAAAATTTGCTTTAATCTTGCATATTTTTAAGAATTAAAACGCTACGCACACTACAATATTTTGACATGACACGATAATCATACACGAAATACTCTTTTATTTATGGTTGAATCTTTTTTTGTTTAATGGCCTGTTGAAGGGATCTTTATGCCGAATTGAAGTCTGTGATCGAATCGAGAAATATTTATAGTCGAATTTCGACCACAGGGCGACCTCTAGTAAGTAATTATTTTGCAGATATCTCGGAACAAACCAAGCATGTAAGATTGATTGACACTACGTTTAGACGTAATAAAGAGTAGATTTTGATGATATTTTCGCTTGAAAAAGATGAAAAAGATAAAAAAAAGTTTAGTAAATTTAGATTTTCAGCAATATTCTACGTCCGTTAAGTTGTTCGTAGAGTCCACATCCTGAGGATGCTCCGGTGTTGGGGCGAAACGCGCGTCGAGGTTTTTTAACCCGCATTTTTACTAGCAGATTGAGGTTTATTTTGGCGGAATATTTCTAAAAATCTAAATTTACTAAACTAAAAATTATGGATTTCCGCAAACGCCTAATTCTATTAACTATTGAACAAGATAAAAAAACTTAGGCCCTTGCATCCAATCTGCATGACTTAAACTGTATTTTTAGAGCAAAGTAACATCTAATACTATGGTGGCTGGGACTGTAGTTGACTTTTGGTACACGCATCCACCACAGATCTAATCTAGGCCCCTCTCCTATGTGAACTATTGCTATGGCCACAAACACTATTTTTCTTGGGTAATTGATTTTATAAAATGAATGGTACCTACTCTGGTTTTCGGGGAAGTCCTATTCTCCCAAAAACCTTTCAAATTCAAAATATTAATTTCAGATTTTCATCCATAGTGTAAGTAAATTAAATCTAAATGAGATTAATTTTACTAAATTATGTATGGGAACCTCGCTACCTCCAGCTAAGTTGTTACTTGGAGTCCCATCTGCAGCTTAACACATTCAGGAGTCTGTTTGGACTGTTGCGCACACGAGACCAAAGCGAGGCACATAGTTTTCTAATAATTGTCTGAAAACAATCCGTATGTTCCTCAGCAAACATAGTTGAGGCGCTACAGTAACGCGGTAGGCCAAACAGCATCCTGAATATATTGTTGAACTGGACACTGAGCGTGGTGTACGATCGCAGCGTATATTTGACCCATAGGTCACACGTGTAGAAAGACTGACAACAAGCTTTAAAAAGTGACAACTTAACTTCCTTGCTACATCATGCGAACCTACGCGCCAGCACATCGCCTCGCACACAGAGCGCTCTACGCTCTCTCTCTATGTCATCCGTATCTGACAGAGAACCGGTGACCCAGTGACCCAGATGTTTAAACCGATCGACTCTTTTTAGCCGTACACCGCTAAGAGTCACAGGAGGAACTCTTCTGCGTATCCTGTCGGCGCCAGCATTAAAAACCATAAATTCGCTCTTATTAACGCTATACCTGAGCCCATGTTCCTCCGCATACATCTCATTCATGAAAATGTTTTAACAATGTTTAACTAACTCAACCTTCGAGGTGGAGGAATTCTGGCCGACTGGTGTGGTCTACCGAAGGTACTGGGGGAGACTCCGGAATGAAGTGAGCGTCGTGTCACCGGCAACACAGCAAGTGTAGTTTTAAGTATATTATTTTCATATGTATGTTAGTCTATAAGGTATTTATATTATGGGTCATGTTGCCTGGAATGAATGGTAAATCAATAATAAAAAATACTTTTTCTCGACGTTTTCGTCTTGCAATGGCAACGGAGACTCAAGTACTCAGTTTGAATTATAAATGCAACGCGAAAGTTGACAATTTCACAGCTCTACCCACTAAAACCCGTCCGCGCCTTCATATCCGCTTGGTGCGTGGGTGGTTGGAGCGCATTTTAAGATAGTAAAAGAAGAGCCCCAGGCTCCTGAAGCTTTCCGCCCCATCATTATAGGGGGAGCTCTATAATGGAGATTGCCCTAGGGGCGCCCTTCGCGGCCTTCCGCCCCGAGCTACCTTTCCGGCTCTACACCGTTAAAAATTTTTGTAAATTTACTACAATTTTACTACGCAAATGCATCCTAAAATTACAAAATCTTATATTGTATGGGAATTAAAACATGCATTTGTTGTAATGTTACATTTTGTAATAGCTCAAATACGAAGTAGGTAGCATTTTTACAAATATTCTGTAATAAATTGTGTAGTAAAATTGCATGACTGAGTGTTACATATCTAAAAATGTGGTTCTTACTTCCTTCTCCTAACTTCCTACACAAATTTAGTAAATTGACTATGGTAATTTTTAACAGTGTAGGGTAAATACACCCCTGGTTGCTGGTCCCGACTCTTGTCTGAGATGAAAACTGCAACGGCCCATTCAGCGGCTTAGTTCCAAAATTTAAAGATACCAATACATCGAACGTTTTATCTTTTTTGGCAAACGGTATTTCTTCTAAATGTGTCTCTATTTATGCAACACAATCAGACAACATTATGTAAGACTAAACTTGCGAAGTGAACTTTTATATTGGGTTAACCGATTAAGGCAATATCAAAATGAATGCAAATAAATATAAACTTGTATAACTCGTTATGAGTCAGACTCACTCAGTTATAAAAGTTTATTTTAGGTAAATCTGACCCACTTTTTACACGCGAAAAACAACAAGACAGAACTCTACATAGCCTTCTGCTTTAAGTTAGATATTTTAGACCTTTATGCCCAGCATAGCAACCGTAATATCTGGTTTACACGTATTAAGTAGATAAGTAGTTAACAAAATTTTAGCTTAATTTTGCGTTTACACGCAGTTAAGTCACATAAAATTAAGTTAAAATTTAGTTAACCACTTATCTACTTAATACTGGTGAAACAGACATAAAGGAAATCTGTCAATTAATCCAAAAAACCTGACAGTCGATGTCCAGAAACCGATTTAGACTGGTACATTTTTTGGTATAAAACTCATTACAGGATTGAAAATGTCATTCATCAAAATCCGTACATTCCCTCGTGAGTTCAGCGGTTTAAGCATGAAGATAGAAAAAAAGACCATGGATAATTACAAGAAAACCCATTGATACAGTTTTACTAATCTCAATAACTTATAGCCTCAAAATACATAAGTCTATTAACCGTATAACATAATTAATGAATAACCTACTACTAAAGTATTTGGTAAATATTATGTATCACCATGACTCTGACACAGAAGTAATTTGGGACTTACAGAAGTAATTTGGTACTTTTCCATTGGCGCCCAAGATAAGGCAAGGCAAGGAACAAGCTAGCAAAAGCAGAAAACCCGACTGCAGGACCACTGCCACTAAAAACATCAAGTTATGTATATTTCTAGAATTCAATTTGATACCCCACTCGACCTAAATGGGTAATTTTTGGAGTTACTTGCCATAGTGTGGTACGTTTTTTTTAAATATAGTCGGTTAAAGTTAGGTGTAGGAATTACTTGGAACTGAATGTTAGTCAAAAACACATTATTTTATTAAAAACTGGGGCAGATATGTTTAAATTTTTTATAGTGATGTACATTCAGAGAAGTTGAAAGAGATACAGATGGTGGATCTAAGTAATTTGGTCGGGTTAAGTCAAACATCAGACAGATCACGACTACATGGATATATTAGGACCAAATGACGTAGGTCCGTCAACTGGCTCTCATTCAATTTCCCCTATAATCCATACAAAAGGGTTAAGCAATATTTGTCCTCTCAGGACCTGAAATTCATAATCAAAAAACAAAATCTTTTTTATTCAAAATCAATACTTAAAGTACACTTTCTGAATGTCGAGACTACGGTGCCTACCACCGGTTCGGGAACTAACCCGGTGATAAGAACCGGCGTAAGCAACTCGCACGGGTCCACCTTTTACCAGAAAGATGGAAAATAACAATATTATGTCATAAATATTATATTTAGGGCTTGTTTCACCGTACCTTACATCTGTAAGCGGTGAAACAAGCCCTAAGTCCAAGCCCTAATTGACTAGCTAGTCGATTTACAGACAGATACAACTTTATTTGATAGAGTTTGTATGAAGAATCTGCCAAAAAGGTTCCATATAGCGTAACACTTAACAGTAAGCGGTGTAACAGTCCCTAAGCCTTTGGTTCAGACATATTAATAAACTATTATTTGAGCTATACATAATAGACAAGTCGTTGTGTTTTGGTCGTGGCCTTTCGTAACAACAATCGTTTTGCAACTGTAATCTGTAGATAATGACACCGACCAGTACTTAGAGGTTTTCTGTGTGTGTGTGTGTAGGTAGCAATTATTATGTTGGGAAATTACTTTTACAATCTATAATACAGCATTTACCTCACTGACATAGGCCTCACTGAAAACCAGGGATCGCGTTACACCGCCATACTAAATAATTTCTAACTCACCTCACTATGTTTGTCTGTTTCGTTTTTTATAGTTTTATAAACATATTTGTGTTGTAGTATTTTTTGTACTATCTGTTTTAATGTGGTGTAATGTCTATTTGTGGCTGAATAAATGTAATTATTATTATTATATTGCTACGAGAATATTTAGGGGTCAAGCGAGGAGACAGGTTACAAGCAACTGCCGTCGCCCATGGACACTCGTGACATCCGAAGAGTCGCAAGTGCGTTGCCAGCCTTTATGAGGGAACAGGGAATGGAAATAGGGCTCGGGGATTACGGAAAAACGGCCACCGGTAAACTCACTCACTACAAGAAACAGCACAACGCCGTTTCACGCCAGTTTTCTGTGAGGCTATGGTATCCGCCGGTCGAGCCGGCCCATTCGTGCCGAAGCATGTGTCATCGTTTTTATTCGCCGATAATGAAGAGGTGCTAAATATAACTTTTCGCTTAGTTTCTTGAAATGCTACTGACGGCAGACCGTCCATGAAAATCTCTAATTGTTTGGTCAAATTGCTCCTTCGACTACATTAGTAAGTTTTTGTTAAGGGATGAGTCACATTTATTTTTAGTTTTTTTCCCGACTACGGCAAAGCAAAAAGGGAGGTTATAATATTGTCCTGTATGTATGTATCTGGGTATGGATGTTCATCTGTTCCCTCGTAACTTTAAAATTACTAACCTTATTTGGACAAAAGAAATGTCGTTAGAAGCCTAACGATTGTCAGCTGGTTATAGGTTACATAACGTCACGATAAATTGACTATAGCGCCATCTAGCGGACTTAAAGTAAAGAACAAAAAAAATTCCTGACGGTGTCGTGTGAGCTATCAAATACAAGAGCTCTGTAAGCACATTTCAAATTTGTAAAAATGATTAGATTTCCCACGGGTTTGCTTGTAAGCACCTGCTAATTGCAAGATTTCATAAAATCTCTCTTTAATACAATATTGAATATAAAACAATGAACAATTATACCTGACATTAAGAAATTTATCGAGAGTATGATAGCCCCAAAATAATTGAAAAATGAAAATATTTCAAAAACTAAAACCCGTCTACTAAAACAAGTTGTAAAAATAAACAAGAAAAATAGTGATAATACGGACATTTTTAAAGGATAACCGTGGTCGTATGTCCCTTTTATTTCATTAATAATTGAAGACATAAGTGGAAAAAGCCAACAACAAACATTTTGCAAACTTCGAGTATATACTAATTTTTTTCATAGAATTTTCTATATAAAAAATTCGATAGTTTTTAAAATGATTTAATTAATAGTAACTAATTATTCTGTTTGAATACAGTAAGTAGGGGCATACGAACACGGCTATCCTTTAAACATGTCCATATCACTATATTTTCGTGTTTCTTAATTTTTAGAATGTGTTTTGTATCATAAAAGCTAGTAAGTTTTTTATGATACATGAGGTTTTATTGCAGTAATTCGATAAAGTTGTGACACTGATGTCAGGTTTCGCGCTAATCGTCATTTTAAACTGCCTTTAAAAGAAGAGAAATTTTATTCGCATATTTCGTCGTCGACGCATTACTACCCATTTATTTGTATGTTTATCTTGGGGCACGGCGGTGCCCCCGCCAAGACGAGCAAACGGCCGACTCGCCAGTTAACTTATCGGTTGAGGGCTGGGCATGTAGGTCTTAGAAACTTGGCTCTACATTAGATCCTGATTACTTTTGTGTAGTGCAAGTTCTATGGACTCGTGTTGGCAATATTTAACATGAAATGTTTTTGTGGGTTTTCTATGATGACATTTCAAGCTGAACTTTGACGAAGTTTCAAATCCAAAAAAATTACGATTTTTTTTTGCATTTAAACCTTCGTGTCTTTTTTTAATTGGTGTCCACTCCAACAGCCCAAGACAATAGTGATTTGTTAGAAGGATAAAACATTTTTTTGATCGTGTGCATCCTAAAACTATTAATTTATATTATCACATATCAACTTGTAGAGCCCCGACTCCCGTGGGATAATTTATACTCCTACAGCACCGTACAGTTTATTTAGTTTGTTTAACCCACATAACACAAACAACTCAATTTTTATATATAACTGGGATTAGCTTATACATAAAGCTCACTAATCCCCCTTGACGGGGATTGTCAACGGGGAAAAGTGGAATAGACCACAAATCCCCATAAGGCTCAACTCACACCAAAAGAGCAGCGAAGGGCAACGAATCGCGGAGTCCTGCGATGTGCAACGAGCGCGGAGTCCAGCGACTTCTCGAGCAGTCGCGGAAATCCGCGCGCCTTCTCGAGCCCACTCGCGATGGTCGATAATAAGTATTATACTAACGAAATTAAAGTTCAAATTTATATCACACTGAAACTGCGCTTCGCTTCGATGCTTGCTTGCTTGTCCCTTCGCCGCTCTTTCGGTGTGAGTTGAGCCTTACAAGGTCAAATTTGCGACAACGGTTCATAGTTAACTCTATGTGAGGGACACGTGTGCACCATAAAATATTATTACGTTGTTTTGTAAGATACCTCATAAGTTGTTTATGGCCAATTACTAAAACAGCTAAAATTTTCAATAAAATTCAATAATCAAATAGTATGTTTTGTACTCAACGCACTTCAGGTTACTTTGTTTCATAGATTTCGTCGTTTCGTGTTTCGTCGACCTCGACGATAGTATTCAACCGAGAGCCGTAGCCTTACCATGACTTTCAAGCAATAGTATTTGTCGATACTCGATAGCGACTACGTCAATTTTTAATATAGAAAATTTTACAGCGCCTCTAGCGGTCACTTGCGGGATTAAAATAACTATACTAAAATTTACGTAGTCGGTATCTAGTATCGACAAATACTATCGCTTGAAAGTTATGGTAGAGCCACAGGTAGCTCATTTTTGAGTAAGAATTTGAGGCAAGCTGAAACCTTGTATTGTACCTTATTTTTAAGGACGGGAAATACCGTTATGTATCTCGGGGAAATCAGGGACTCCCTAACGGGTATGTGGGGCTCACTGCGGCCGTAGAGATCGTGAATTGTCCGCAGCCCTGCCCACTAAAACCCGCCCATACTCTTTCACTAACCGCAACGCAAGAGTGCGAGAACGCGCGAGTTTTCTCTCCACGGCCCAGCGTGCCTGTGCCTTGCGTGTGAGTAGGCTCAACTTCAAGCCCTCTTTCAGGCTCCTTGGTGACGCTTTGGTGACGCGATGCGCGAAGAGTATGGAGCGCATCGCGACCCACTCGAGGACGACCCACTCGTGACGGCATCCTTATACCACCGACCCAAGATTCCCGGCCTTGTAAATTACCTCTCATATTACACCCCAATACGGAGCTGCGGAACTGGCTGGTGAGAAGCGGCGTCAGTTTCCAGTTGCCACAAATTACATTTTTTATAGTTTGCAAGCAATTTTCGCAAACTATTTTTGCACGTTGTGTGTTAAAATCCCCACTAAATCATCTGGCTTATCATTTTTTCTATTCTTTAAATATTCAACTACAACAAATAAAAATATATATTGCCTCCAACATATCTTTGGTTTTTTTTTTACTTCAGGTATAATGTAGCGTAGCCGCGCTCCTTATCAGCCAGGTCTGCAGTGCTGTATTGGGTTGCAATAGCTGGGTATTATTTGACAAGGTGTCAGCTTGCCTCAAATACCTACTTGAAATTGCCTATCAGTTCTCAGACTATATTAGTTATGTTAAGAATGCTATCAAATTTATTCTAAAATAGTTATCCGCGTCTTTGCCCGCTTTCAAATGGTTTATCCCACGGGAGCATTTAATCGGAATAAAAAGTATCCTATATTCTAGTCAGCTAATATTCTCTATCTGTAGAAAATGCAAACGAAACGATAATGTAGGAAATCTTACGGTGAAAGAATTTTTGAAATCGGTTTACGGTGTACTTTTGTATTTTTTTGTGATACTTCGGAGGCAAGAAAGCAACTGGGCGACGCCCATAGACACTCGGGCCTTTATGAGGGAAAAGGAAATGAGAATAGGGATAAGCGATTAGGGAAGTTGGACCACCGGTAAACTCACTCACTGAACGAAACACAGCACAACACCATTACACGCCGGCCCATTCGTGCCGAAACATGGCTTACCCACGGCAAAAATATATTCGTAACAAACATACAATTATTTTTAACCGACTTCCAAAAACGAGGAGGTTATATGTTCGGCTGTGGATATATTTTTTTTTTTTAATGTATGTTCAACCATAACTCCGCCGTTTGTGAACCGATTTTCAAAATTTTTGCTTTGTTGTATAGGGTATTGTTCCGAATAGGTCCCATATTCA
>JAOTAV010053433.1:0-15863 GCA_026546445.1 Cyclargus thomasi
TCGGCGGGATTTGAACCCGCGACCCCCGGCGTAAGCTACTAACGCGCTTACCAACTGAGCCACAGAGGTCGTCAAATAAAACGCAACTTGATGACATAAGCCATAGGTTTCATTTTGCTCGACGCTACTGCGAACTGACGCCCGACTCAGGTCGATTGTCCACCAAGACCGTCAACCGGGAACGAGAATATTGCGGCCGGATGAAATACAACTTTATGACATAGACTACAGGTTTCATTTTCCTCTACGCCTTTAATGACGGCGACAACATTGACGATAGAGCAATGTCGTTAGAAAATGAAAGTAGCCTGGACATGGAGTTGCATTTTATAGGGTCCAAACAATCTCGATTTCGGTTGACGGTTTTGGTGAACAAACGGCGTAAGTGGGCAAAGGACAGCCAATAGTGAACTAGTGATATAAAATATCAGTGCGTTTCTCGACCCACAATAAGCTAAATAAGATTGAGAAGATATGGCCCACATTTTTAGCCATGGGAGAGCTGTGCTTCGGCAAGAATAGGCCGGTTCGAGCGGAGTGATAGCACGGCCTCACAGTTGTGCTGCTTTTCGTTCAGTGAGTCAGTTAACCGGTGGCCCAACTTCCCTAATCCCCTATTCCCATTCCCTATTCCCTCATAAAGGCTGGCAACGCACTTGCAACTATTTGGATGTCGCGATTGTCTTTGGGCGACGGCAGTTGCTTTCCATCAAGTAACCCGTCTCTCTTGCCCTCTAAATCCATCCATCCCTCCATTTTTGTGCAATTTTTTAGGATAAAATGTTCATACCGAACCAATTACTGCCCCAGGGCTTATCTAGTTTATGCTCACAAAGGCATATCGGATTACGCCTACATGTCAAAACGAAGGCTTATTTTAAATACAACATAATTCCCTTTATGTTTACCCCATCCTCTTTCCTCCTATTGTTAGGCTTTTATAAGATTTTATCGTAAAAATATCTGGTAAGTATATCTTTCTATTATTAACTTAAATAAATAAAACAGGACAATGATTTTGCAAGTCTATTTAAGTTTTATAGATAAACGAGGAACTGAAAAGTTAATAGATAGGTATTCGTAATGATTTACACGTGATGGATTAATACAATTTTTTATTATATTTTTATTATTAAACCTGATATAGCTTAGAGGCAGGCCTACCAAAGTAATAGATTTAGCTTCGCTACATTACTGATAAGTGTCGTATAGGCTATCCATGAAGTATGAAACATCTGTCAAATAAGTTGTGAATAGCCTACCTGGGAGTCATCAGGAAGTGGCGAAACAGCACCTTACGTCGTTATCGCACAAATTATGTCTTTCATATAATATTTAACGTTTTCAGGTGATGGAGGCGGTGTCAGTGGCGAGCGGGTACGCGGGCGGTGTGGGCGGCGCGGGGGGCGGGGCCGGTCACTACGGCACGTACGCTCACTACGGCGCCGCCTACCCCGCGCAGCCGTACCTCGTGGACGCACAGGTGCCCGCGTATATGGCGCAGGTGATTACCTCTTTTACTCCTACCGACAAAAGTGTCTCTTTATGTCTCTAACATCTGGCGTAGACGAGCTGGTGCCCGCGTATATGGCACAGGTCTCATCTGTCTCTGTTACTGAAATAAGAAATACCTCTCTTTCTAATGTGTGGTGGGGTTGTTAAATGCATTCGTAAAATTGACCTTTCTCCATCATTTACCATTATATTTTAAAAAATAAATAAGCATTTAACATAAAGCTCACTTTGTCGTTTACCTTGTTTTAGGAGTACGTGGAAGGTGGTGGCAGTGCGTCGCCGCGCAGCGCGTCACCGGGCGCTCTACCGCCTCAACACAACCTACACTTACAACAGAGGTGGGTGTATTAGGTTCCTTAAATACCTCCACCTTAAACTTTATAAGGGTTGTTGCGATTGTTAGGCGGCGAAAAGAAAAGCGACCCGGTGTCTTACTAGTTTTATTAAAAAGTATGTCGCGCTGTGGAGATAGTTCTGATTCAAATATTACTTTTGGTCGATTTATAATGCAAATGATTTTTTCCAAGTGAAATAGAGCTGTTGCTCTGACGGAACGTGACACGGGAGCGGTGGCCAATTTTAATGTTACTGGTTGAATGTGGCGAAAAGCTATGGTTCATGTGATTAAAAAGACGAAGAAGAACGAATTGATAGGTGGGTGATATTCGAAAGTGGACGCGTTCGCAAAAAAAAAGAGAAAAAAAAAGTGGACGCGTTGCTCATGTATTGTGTGGACGCCTTAGTTTATTTTGAGAATTATTACGACGAATAATTCTCATTTAACGTAGAGAGATTTTATGGTGGTATTGTTTCGTACTTGTCTCAAATTGCCCGAATATCTACTCCGTAATACGTAGAAGTTAACGATGAAGGTCAATCCTGTCCGGACTGAAATAATAATATAAATGTTTAGGTACGACTCGACGTCGTTGGAGCAGCTAGGGCGGCACTATTGTGTGACGTCACCGCGCGGCGAGTACGCCACCGACGCTTATGGCTACCAGCACTACCCGCCGGTGTACGAGCCTCAGCACCAGCCCGCGCAGTTCAAGGTACACTACAGACTGTAGACAGTATGATGTCACTCACCAGGTACGACTCGACGTCGCCGGAGCAGCTGGGGCTGTGTGACGTCACCGCGTGGCGAGTACGCTGCCGACGCGAACGTCATTTGCCATAGACTTAGTTAAAAGGTTGGAGACTAACATAAGCTACTCCGAACTTTCTAAGTAAAACTTCACTTTACTAAAGTATTCGTATTTTTCCGCGATTTTGGAATAGCACGCGAGCGTAGACGCGGGCAAAAGCTTGCAGAATATAAAATGTTTTTAATATCTATTTTTCACTTTCTAGGACTCTCAGAACGGCTTAAGTCTCGGCAGCACGGGCGGACAGTCGATGTACGGCGACGAGGACGAACTGCAGAAGCAGATGGCTGGAATGGCTTTAGGTAACCTACCTCATTTACTCATCATCAGTATCTTTACGAACGTGAATTCTACTATCCTGAATTTGCACAATCCTTGAAGTTCGCTTGCCAATGAAAGAGAATTAAATTAATATAATAGACAACTACAATTAGAAAACACAAAATGCACAATCTGTGTTTCAAAGTGAGTATCATTGGTGAGTATCATTTTATAAAGATATTAGATGGAGCCCGCAACTTTCATTTATCGCTCGTAAACCCTACATTTTCCGGCATAAAATGCATGTCCATACCAAACTTCGCAACAGCAAAACCGATTCACTGATTTGGATTTTGGTAACAGACAACAGATAGTCGTACAGACAGAAACAGTTTCGCACTTATAATATTAGATTTGGGAGTATGGATCCCTTATAATCGGCCTTTATACTATACTACTGACAAACTTTGTTTCCCAGTCCACGGTGGTGGCGTAGGTGGAGTCGGCGGAGTGGGCGGGCGTGAGGAGGGAGGGCTGCAGTGGCGCGACCCCAACCTGCCAGAGGTTATTGGTTTTCTCAACTCGCCGTCAGACGTGGTCAAGGCCAACGCGGCGGCGTACCTTCAGCACCTCACGTATATGGACGACCCTAATAAACAGAAGACTAGGAGTCTAGGTTAGTATTTCTACTAATATGAATAAGTTGAGAGAATGAGTGATTTTGAGTGTGGAGTGTGAACTCTGATTTCAAATATAACGAATTTAATACATTACTGCGTAAAGATCTAGACATAAGATATATAAGTACATTCGTACAACTCTAATTTGCGTTACTTGTTGTGCGACTCATAAAACTGGAATTTGCCAGTTGATCATCTACTAGATGTACTCCTCAAATTCGTATTCCCTTTCAAAAGCGCTCAACCTACTTTTTTTTAATGTTTAATGTTTCCATGGCTGACGGAATTTGCTGCAATCAGGTGACCCGTATGTTCGTTTGCAACTAATTTTTTTTAAAAACACCAAACTCATCTAATTTCGCAGGTGGCATTCCGCCGCTGGTGCGTCTCGTTTCGCACGAGAACCCCGAGGTGTGCCGCAACGCGTGCGGCGCGCTCCGCAACCTGTCGTACGGCCGCCAGAACGACGAGAACAAACGCGCTATCCGTGACGCCGGCGGCATACCCGCATTGATGGCGCTGCTGTGTCGCGCCACCGACATGGAGGTATGATATTTTCTAGAAATAAAGGTTTAATTTGATTGATATTTTATAATATTAATGGCATCACTGTTGTCTAGAATGTGTAAGTCAATTTGCAAATAAATGTTTTGTGGGATGATAAAATTTGAGCATGAGAGAATGCTTGAAATCCATATCAATATTATAAAGGCGAAAGTGTGTTGATTAGTTTGTCCTTCCTTCACCCCTTAACGAAATAATCAATCGACCTAATTTTCGGCAGAGTAACATAGGCTATTTTTGGTCTAAAAAAGGAACATCACTTTTTCAAAAGTGGATTACAAGGATATTCATATTTTTTCGTGATTTTTGAATTCCACGAGAGTAAATAGAATGCTAGTAAATAAATTAAACGACTTGTATGGCAAGTTTATTTAATTTTTTTTCTTCCAGGTGAAGGAGCTGGTGACAGGTGTAATCTGGAACATGTCGTCGTGCGAGGACCTCAAACAGTCCATTATAGACGATGCGGCGCAGGTGATAGTCAACAAGGTGATCATACCGCATTCCGGCTGGCACCCCACTAACCCAGGAGACACTTATTGGTCTACAGGTGAATATTGTTGTTTTTTTATTGTATATCGAAAAATCACACTGTGTATAATGGATGAAATTGAAAGAGAGCCAGTTGATGGACCTATGTCATTTGGTCGGAATATGTCAATTACATGTAAGTCGTGTTCTGCCCATTGAGTTCGAAATAATACGACCAAATTACTAGAGCTACGATCTGTATCTCTTTCAATTTCTCAGATTGTACATACACAGTTTAGTAGAGTGTACTTACATGGTTTTACATTTTATAGTTTAACGTTACGATTTGAGGTTTTGGCTATCATTTATATCGAAAAAAAAAGAATTTTTCAATATTTGAAAATATATAAATACATTAAAATGTTGATTAACTAATACGCCCTTTTTAAAAACACTATCCGCTATAGTGTGAGACGTCATCGTCGTAGTAAGGGTCGGGGCTTAGAACAAAAAACACGAGAACATATTTTTAAATTGATATTTAAATGGTAAGGGTAAAGTACTATTCCCTTTGCCAAGTTGTAATAAAAGACATTTGTGTAGTGAAGTTTAATATAAGTATCCAATTATCTATATTACTTATCTTATATTTCGTCCTCAGTATTTCGCAACGCATCAGGCGTGCTTCGCAACGCTTCGTCTGCTGGCGAGTACGCCCGGCGGCGGCTACGCTCGCTCGCGGGGCTGGCGGAGTCGCTGTTGCACCTAGTGCGTGCGGCGCTCGCGGCTAACTCCATCGGCACGAAGATCGTAGAGAACTGCGTGTGCGTGCTGAGGAATTTGTCTTACAGGTTCGTTGTCATTATACTTGGTTATGTAAGAAATAATTTTCTAAGTCTTTTGTTTATATCAAAACTGGGTCAACACTTCTAAGGTTTTTTTCTAACTCGCAAGATAGAAATTTTAAATTAATTATTATTATAGATGTCAAGAAATAGAAGATCCGCTATACGACACGAGAGCGCCCCCTACACAATCGTCAGGACAGGCCAGGATACAGGCCAGTGCGTCTAAAGGTAAATTAATTTTGACCATAGATAGATAAACACTATTTGTTATAATTCTAGACTAGTTTTTGTTAGAACACTGAGTATTATCTTAGATGTATAAATAAATACAATCTCCCATGACCTTAGTGTAGTCTGAGTTCGAGATATGAAGTAATATTAAAACCTACACTTTACTATACAAAATATTTTAAAAAATCCTACATAGTAGATTATATCTACTTTAGTTTGTAATATAAAGATTCAATTATTACTTATACACGTTTCCCCTTACTAATAAAAATATTTATACAGTGTGTAACTATTTAAGGTTTACTGTCCTTTTCTGGCATATAGAGAACCTTCAATACACAAAAAAGTTATACTGTATAAATATTTTTATTAGTAAGGGGGGCTATATTAAAACCTATTTACTCACTTCATACACTACATTGGATGTACAGGCGAAAACCTAGGCTGTTTCGGCGGCAGCAAGAAGAAGAAGGAGGGTTCATCGTCCAACTCCACGTCGCCGCTCAGCAAAAGCGAGCCCGAGCCGCAGTTGGACGCCGGCACGCAGCTCGGGTACAGCGTGCCCAAGGGTACGGAGATGCTGTGGTCGCCTGAGGTGCGTTAAGAGTTCTAACCCTTGATACATATAATTATGCAAAGTGAATCCTAGTTAGTGTTTTGTCTTTATTTCATAGAATGGAATATATAACATACGGTCGCCGCACGCTTGCCGTGTTTTATTGCGCTCGTGTTTATGTGACAGTGTGCAGGTCCATACATTACTGAGACGGTCACAATGTTTATGGGATGTAAGCACGGACAAAAGCAATTAAGTTGGCCGCGCCAAGAGAAGGCTCTTATTTTTGCGCTTGCCGCAAACACTATACTTTACGCAGTACGGCGACCGTGTAGCGACCGAGTATTCTTACAGCCTTGCAGTTCCCGAACGATTTGTCTGTTTGTTGAAATATGTATGGTAGTTCGTTATACCAATTGCGGTTATATTAAACAAGTGAATCCGTCCAGGTGGTGCCACTGTACATGGCGCTGCTGCAGACGTGCTCTAACCCGGAGACGCTGGAAGCGGCGGCGGGCGCGCTGCAGAACCTCGCCGCCTGCTACTGGCAGCCCTCTATCGATATACGCGCCGCGGTGCGCAAGGAGAAAGGTACGAGGAAGCTTACTAACTCGCGTTTGTTACTGGCTTTTTTTTATTTAAATTTGAAAATCGAGAAAAAAGCGAATATTCTTGTAAGTCTGTGCCGCAATTCAAGTCGATTGGTTGCTTCGACAATGCGTGAAGGAAGGACAAACAAACACATATACTTTCTTATTTATAAGATAAGTATGGATTATTTTTAAGACATAACGGAATTTTATGGAACAAGGGGTAAAGCCCTAGTAAAAGGGATGCAAACCGCGACACACGTGATTAATCAACGGCAAACGGCACAAAAATATCTGAGAACATCCCTCCCTCCGTTTCTCTCCGTTGTTGCCTGACACGATCCCGCGCTTGCTTCGCTGCTATGACGCGTTTGCATAGATATAATTGCGCGTTTGTATAGTTACAGTATTGCGATTGCATCGAATCAGTACTCGCGATGCAAAGGTGACTATCGAGCGTTAGATTGTGTCACATTATACCTCCCCAGGTCTACCGATCCTAGTTGAGCTCCTACGCATGGAGGTGGATAGAGTCGTGTGCGCCGTGGCGACGGCGTTACGCAACCTCGCTATAGACCAACGCAACAAAGAGCTAATAGGGAAATACGCCATGAGGGACCTCGTGCAGAAGCTACCCAGCGGAAATAATAACCAGCAGCATGATCAGGTTCGTTGGTTTTGGTTTTAAAATAATAGGGAATATGTGTATGAAACAAAAATTATTGAAAGCTAAATGGGCTAAAAGATATACAGAATGTCCAAAAATCTTAGATTTCTGTTGAGAAATGAGTAAGATATTAGCGATTTAAGTGTTCTACCCATTAAGTATGAACTTTGTATCAGCTTGTAGTCTTTGACGTCACAGACAATATCAAATCTCTCTTTCTAACTGACTGCTTTAAAGGGTTATAACATTGTTATTAAATTTTATCAAAAAACTTATTGGGCGTTTTTCAATAACGGTAGATTTATTTTAACAGGGAATAAAAAATCATGCATATTTCCTATTACTTAGCTTCGGAATCAATAATTGTAATTTTAATATATAATTTTTGTGTGCGCGTGAACTCAGTGTCACTGAACTGCTTCCAAGCGACTGGACCGATCTTGATAAAAAAAATGTGTTAGTATTCAAGGGGATTTGAGAATGTTTTAGGTTCACAAAGACCGGCAGGACGGCTAGTAGTATATCATACGAGAGAAACGCCTCGAACCCACTATTTCACAATTACAGGGCACATCAGACGACACGATCGCGGCAGTCCTAGCAACCCTGAACGAGGTGATCAAGAAGAGCGCGGAGTTCTCGCGCTCGCTGCTAGAGGCGGGAGGCGTAGAACGGCTACTGCACCTCACCAAGCAGCGCCAACGGCACACGCCTAGAGTGCTGAAGTTCGCTGGTCAGTAATAGAAAAAAAAACAAAATTAGGCAACCCGAATTATCGAGTTGTTAGTGCGCCGATTCTAAAACATCGGAGTACTCGCAATTGCATTGTTACAGAAAAGATTAAAAAATATATTTATAAAAATAAACCTAATAATAATAATAAATTGGGAATTCACTTCACCTTCTTTTAATTTTTTTTTATCTGCCACGATGCAAACTATTAGCGACATTAACTGTATTTCCGTGATGCAGGTCAAGTGTTAATGACGATGTGGTCGCACGCTGAGTTACGTGAAGTGTACCGCAAGCACGGGTGGCGCGAGGCAGACTTCCTGACGCCGGCGCGCGCCGCCGCCCCCCGCGCGCCCGCGCCGCAAGGCGGTACGTATCATAGACAAGAAGATACTTTTTTTTACGACATATCGATGCTATCAACTCCGAAAGAGCGTTTAAAAGGATTAAAGGACTAGAGATGTCAATCGTATTCCGTGACGTCTTCATGCGATTGGATCAGAAGTCGTTATTTTTTAATTCCTCATATTTGGACACCATAGACAATTTTCGTTTCTTTAAAACTTGATAATTGAATTTCTGTTAAGCAATTACCGTCGCCTATTAAAAGACATTTTCAGGTTTTATGAATGGTATAACTTTACACTAATATAAATAACTTTAATCGAATCACTTTATAATTCAGGGTAATCTAATAAACTAATAGCACTGTATAATACATAATAATAAATGTACCTAACAAGTTTGTACATTTTTATACATACCATCTTGTAAAGTGATAAGTTTGTTATTATTTATTTAACCTGTCTGTCGTTTGTACGTACTGTATAATTTGTATATCATTTTCATTCATGAAATCATGTGGCGCTTTCGCTAACATCATTCATTCGCTTGAGTTACTTCGTACTCATCATAATATTTTCTTTCAAAGTAGTATTAAATTTTATTAATAAGTTCCTGTAAAGTATGCTTAGCGCGAGCGTCACTGCACTGTTTGTTTACGCGTTTTTGTCATGCTACGTGATATAACGTAACATACGTAATATATTTTAACATTAACGCGTATACAAACGGCTTAGCACTATTGGGTACGCTTGACACGTTTACAGAATGGACCTATCGTTCGTATCGTAAGTAAGAGTAGAGGTAGCCAATTCCTTGCGGATATTGTGTCATCGAAAAAAAAATATTGCCATCTCGATCTAATCGTGTCTTCATTAGAATGAGATAAGAATATGTTTGTGCGGCAAAGACAAGTAACGGACACTACTTGCTCCGCTATAGTTGTCTTTTTTGCTATGTATTTATGTATATGTCCGTTCTGTATGGGGGTTGTCCATTAACCACGTGATCTCGAACAATTTAAAAAAACTCTAGTCTTAAACCAAGAGGGGATAAAAAACTAGAAGAATAGATCACGTGATTAATCGACGATCCCGTACGTGCACGTACTGACGGTGAGGGGTGGCGCAGGGGCTGCGTGCGCGCCGCACTCGCCAAACAACGCGAACAGCACGCTCAGCCGGCCAATGGCGTCCACGGGCGGCACCCGCTACGAGGACCGCACCATACGCCGCCACCGCGAGGTAAATACACGACTCTGATTGGATGAATTTTTTAAATTTTAAAATTGATTCTCTATTTGGATACTCTAAATTTAAACAATAAATTTGCAATATTAAAATGCTCTTGTTTTTAATCATTTTAGGCTTATACGTAGCTATTGCTAAGCTTGATACAGCATATTAAATGTACATATACAGGATTTAAAAAACTAAATGATAATACTCTAGATTGTACATTTTGTAATAATTGTATATGAAAAACTAGGGTTTGCCGGCTTCGCACTCGTTAAGAAGTATTTTTGTACTTACTTTCGCCCCCTATTTTATCTCCTTGGGGTAAAATTTATGAAAATGGGATAAATACAGTATACGTCCTAAACAACATGTACATATACTTGGGCAATCAAAATTTTAACAAAAAAAGTTCTATCACTTTTCAAATAATTTTAGAATAAGTCTTACATTTTTCATTAGATTTACAATAAGTTACTGCCACGATAGTTTTTAAATATTTTCTTTTGTATGATAAGTTTGTACATATTTTAACGATTTCACGCATCGCTTTTGCATACTTCGGTTACGTGCCATCTCACATTAACTTCACGATTAACATCGTCATATAATCGATGTTTATGTCGTCTTTTTGTCTGTTAAATGATGTAATTTGTATGATATATTGTGCCACGAGAGAAGTTTAAACAGCCAAATTGCGGATCTAAATAAGTTGGCCGCGTTATATCAAACCTAGCCGATATATAATTTACAAATAAACTTTGTAGTTTTTGCGGCAAGATATTTTGTTTTTATAAATCTATGAACGTTTGTTTTTATAAATCTATGAATGTTTTGAACAATAAATAAAAATGAAATTGACATATTTCACGTCACGTGAAATTAACGGCCCTGCGTCATTTGGTCAGAAATCGGCTGGGTTTCACATAACTCGACCAATTTAGATCCGCAATCTAGTTCTGTTTAACCTTCAGGGAAGTTTGTAGTTCGTTAGTGAAACGGATAATCGATTGAATTCATGAGTTTTTTTTAATTTCCAGAGCGATGACATGCCTACGATGGACGTGAACAGCTACGGCGACGGTCTTGGTATGGGCAACCCCAACGGCCGGCCGATGAATCTGCAGGGGGTGCAGGCGCAGATGCCCCCGCCAAGTAGCCGCTAAGTTGCGCCGATCGATCACTAGATGGCGCTGATCAGTCGATTAATGACACTGATTAGCTAAATCATGCTGATCAGTTGCTAGGTTGTGCTGATCAGTCGCTAATTGATGCTAAATTGTTGATCAGCTACTAGTTGACGGAAAAGCCTCTTAGTGACGCTGATCAAAAGACCACAGAGAACCAGAAAAGAGGTCGGCGTCAAAAATAAAGTGATGGCTAAAGTCATATAAATGGCTGACGCTGTACGTTTTCTTATGAATCGAAGCTCAGAATGTAGACTTATATATTATGGCTTTCTATTAACTTTTTAATATTACAGTGCCATCTTGTTTAAAAGATTGTAGCCGCCATTTACAAGTTGATAGTCCTCTGGTCCTGTCTCTGTGGTCGCAACCTAAACAGGTTTCATACCTAATTAGTCTTTTCTACTAATTTCGTTCTTTATAACGTCTCTTTCTAGCGAGAGGGGGTAGGGTATGACTTATACATGTATTAAGTATTTATATACGTTAATCTTTGAAAATGTGACTGAAATGTATTTATTGTAACTTAATCGATTTATATTTTATTTGATATATTTTTTGGACGATACATTTTATTATTTCATTGTGTTGTGATTTACAGTATATTTTTTGTGACTTGCGTTTAGTAATTATGGCAGCTCGTTGAGACTAGCGGAGCGTACAGCGATTAGCGGAAATCGTCCGATACAACACAATAGCAATAACATTCTTTCCCTTATCTTACGACATAAATATTTATTTTGTTAATACGTGCTGTATGCTCCGTATTTTTTATTCGTCACGAATCCAAGCCCTAAATTGCTTATGTCCTAGAGATCCGATCGTGAGCCGATCATGTCAATTCCCTGTACATAGTCGTGCCATTGATGTATTAATATAATCCATACGGGGATTTATTGGTGTTGTGTATTCATCCTAGCTAAATACCTATTGAACATACACTTTGTTGAACATTATGGGAAGTAATTTACTAGGTATTTTGATAACAAGAAAATTATTAATTATGGTTTAAAGTAACATAAAAAACGGACGTATTAAAAAAAAACTTAAAATAAATATTAATTTAAAACAACTTACGCAGTTCTGGGTTAATATTAGCTTGGGTTACTACAATGACAAATTCAAATGATGAATTTATTCAGGCTTAACCAGAATTTTTGTGACATTTATTACTTTATAATGAACAATAAAGTGTATTTCTAACTTTTTAAATATACAGGATTTGATTGTTTTTGTAGAGAGATCAGTGTAGCGATTTCACAAGTAAATCGCTCTTGTGACCGCCGATCTCAGACCACGGTGTAAGCACACACTTTGTACCGTATTGTATGAACGTTTTTTGTAACTTTTGTAACCATTCCATGACCCTCTGTATTTGTAATATAGATGTCTATGTCTCTTATATTTAAGAAGTATCCGTCTTATAGACTAGATTTAAGCGTTCCGATTGTATGTAAGCTTTAACATTTAGTTCAGTAGTATGCACCCTTTGATCGTGTGAATCCACAGCTATAGAGTCAACGCTAGGGACTTATATCATAGAAATAATATTCGATATTATTGTATGATATTACTTACCATCACAACCCATTGTAGAATGTGTATGAATACCCCATTGTTTGGTGTCTTTCCTTTCAGCGTTTTTTATTAATTGACATGCATTTATATGGCAGATATTATGAATAAAGAGAATAAAATGTAAGACGTAAGCGAACTTGGATATTTAGACCTCTGTGTTGAATTAAGCGGGTACCGAACGACATACTTTGTCTACTGCCCGCGCCGCTCGACGCTTTTCGCGAAATTCAAGGCAGAGGCCTTACGAAAATTTTCATTCGTGGAATTGCATACTATGGACTGAACCATCATACAGATAGGCAAAACCTATGGCAAGGCATTCGGTTATACAAACATAAATGTTACGCATAAAAATGATGATGATCTTTAAAATTGTTTCAACGATATTTAATATTTGTGCTTGTCTTATCGAATTGATCATTTGCAATGGCCTTTTATTGAAACGATTGCAATTTGGAATTTATTGAATTCATAACATCAAGTATTTCTGAATGGTATTAGATGTCTGTATACTAAGCAATTTTTGATGTTTCTTTTACATCCATTTAAGTCGATAAGAATGGATATGTAGCACACAAACGCAACGGACGTTCGTTTACAAAGTTTATATCGATTTATTTAGTTGTGTAATTATTTATTTATACAATCGTATAGGGGTTGTAAAGTTAAGATGTGATTTTTTGATATATTTAAGCACAACAATGCATTTGGACTGACCTACAGGCCCCGGTACAAATACAGTTTATATAACGCGTAAGTTTTGTATATTTTTAAATTGTAAGCGTCCGAGCGATATACAACAAGCCGCGGTATCGCTTCTATGAAGCCATAGGGCCGTCGCGGAGCGCACAGAATTTCGTACGTTGAATATGCGAACAGACAGAGAGGCAGTTTCTATAGATTACTACTAAAATATTATCTAGCTCTATCGCATAGTAAACGTCAAAAGTATGGCAGCTAGGGAAATGTTTAAACAGCTTCTTTTCCTACCTCCCACCATAGCGTGTGCGAGCGAAAGAGAAAAATGCCGAGGTCAGCGACCGAAACTCTGCGTGCGCCGCGACCGCGCTATAAACATCAACACTAGACACGATTAGGCTTAAGGTTTATTTAATCGCCATATAATTTATCTTTTTTTTTTAACTGTGAGAATATTAGTAAATCGTAGGCATTATTAGAAATGTTATTTTATTAGTGTAATACCTTTAAGCATTGTTGTAAAGTTACTTGTATTTCTTCCATGGCGGCGCCGGCTGTTCTCTTCGTTTTCAGATTATTTAGCGTTAACGTCGTTTATATTTTAAAGTACAATGAGGTTCGGTGCCGTCGCTATACCCAAAAGATCTCCAAGTTTCAGCGTAGGTAAAGAGATGACGCTATTTCTATACTGTGTTACACCATGATTAAATATATTATTGTCTATGGCTGTCCATAGACCGAGAGTTGTTGGAACTGTAATACTCGATTATTTATATTTTTTTATTTAAACAAATTAAAGTTTATTTAATGCGATTCTGTCGCCACAATCATAGTATAACCGATTAGTCTAACGACTTTTGTATGTAGAATTTTATTAGAGAAATGTCTAAAATAAAAAAGTATATTATGCTTCTGAAATTAAACATATTTGGTTTTTTATTTGTGTTTGTTTGGTTCCCTTGGTTTTTTCGTTTTTATTTTTTTCGATGGATAGGCCTATTTTGTAAATCTAGTTATATTATAAACTTAAGAGGGATGTATGAGACTTTTGGGCTTCGCGAATCTTATTTCCTTGTGCGTATTAACCTTTATTTTTCTCTATCGTTTCATATCGCATTGTTAGTGATGTTATAGTGTTTATTAGTGAATATACTGCCGGGATAGGTAAATAATTTACTAAACAAAGGAATAGCGATGTTGACGTTTTGAGAAGTTTTAGAACGCCGCATGACGTTTGACGTTTGTCAGCGTTTGCCTCTGACGGTGCGTCTTCACGCTGGTTGGCACACGTTGGACAAAAACAGAAAAACGCGAACGTGTAGAGGACCCCGAAATCCAGTTGTTCGACGTTGATTGAGCATGTTGTAGACGTTGGTCGTGGTGCCAATACGGATTATCCATCGTGACTTACAGTAAAGTCCTCTCTAGTGTGAGACTATATCAATCGGAAATTCTCTAGCTGTAAAACGTTTCGCTGTTGTAAACAATATAGAAGAAAATCAGACGCACCAGCGTCGATTCTTTTAATGGCTGCCGTGTTCGATTTTCAAATATCAGTGGGTGAATTTCCGGTATAGACTGTGTTCTCTATGGTACCGCACCGTGGGAGGCAAGCTTAGTGGAATTAAAAGTCCTATTTGTATGAATGCTCACGTTTATTATACCAGTAGTATTCTAATATAATTGACCGACTCCGCAAAGGAGGAGGTCGTATTTGGTTATTGAATTTATAGGTGTAATAGGGATACGGATTAAGAATTAGGGGCTGCACGGTTTAAATGGGGTTTTGTACTTTATTCGAACACTTATTGTTACGAATGGAACATATTCCAAACAGTATTATCCAGTAATCTCATGTACCAACGTTGCTAATAAACTTAAATACATTTAAATACGATGATTGTTTTATTTAGTAACCTTGGCATCCTAACATTTAACGGATGGTAAACCTACTCAAGGATGAAGCAACGCGAGTGTAATTTGGTTAGTCGTGACTGGTCTTGGGTCACAGAATTTCAGTTGACGGAAATTTTGCTTCAGTAGATGTCATAGAAAATTGTAATTTTGTTTACACGAGCCTTCGATCAAATATTACTAAGATGCACAGATCCCTTCAAAATTGAATAAAATAAAGGCACCAAGACACAAAACAACTCAAATCAAAATCAAGTGTATTTAAAAATATCACTTAATTTAATGAGTTAAAGCTCACAATCGTACAAAAGTTACAAATCGCGGTCTCGGAGTGACTAGGAGCGGAATGAGACATTGCGCGGTTTTGCCGGTGCCACATTTGACATTTTAAGACGGCGACTGTGAATATTCATATTTGATCGAAGACACGAGCGTAATTTTTTCAGTTATGTTTAGTATGAATAATGATTCACGCGACCGAAATTCTGCGACAAGTCTCACAAAATCACTCGTTCAGCTTCACCCCAGAGCCTACATGGAGCAAGTATTCTTGTCTGCGAATAGTGTGTGGCGGTACCCACATTACGCGTAATAATCCTGCATCGCGCTATCGAAGTTTTCGAAACACGGCGGTATATATACGAC
>JAOTAV010053444.1:0-15862 GCA_026546445.1 Cyclargus thomasi
CGGAAGTCGCGATGCTTTATTACAATCAGAGTCGTGGCAGCAGAAATACTGGCTAGTTAATGTAAAGGCACCCTAAAATCAAGGAAGTGTGTCCGCAATGCACAAATGCACAAGCTTAGATCTTGTTACTTGGCACATTCATACAGGATCTACAGATCTACATCGGCATTTAAAAAACTATTGTTAGCTGAACACAGTAGTCTATTAAATTTTTTTTAGGTTCGTAATAATAGCGATGGAAGCTATGGACCAGCTCCTACTGGCGTGTCACTCGCAGACGCTCAACTTGTTCGTGGAGAGCTTCCTCAAGATGGTGCAGAAACTTCTAGAGTCTACTGACCCGCAGTTGCAGGTTCTGGCTACACAAAGTGTGAGTTCTTTTGTTTTTGGCACTTGTTAGTACTTAGAGACAGAAGACGGCACGACTATCTTTTTTTCTTAAACCCTACACTGCTGTCACTGTCAGCGACCATTCAGTTAAAGTTAGGTCGCGCACGAATTATTCGTGTATTGATTTACCTATTGCTGCTTGTCTTATTGATGCCTATGGTTTATCAGTGAGAGAATGAGATAGCATAAGCTATCTTCATCAGTCTCTCGATTGGAATTCAAACCCCGTGTGTTTCGCTAAAATAGAAGTAGCGATGGGCTATATGTTATATAAAAATAACTCGGGTTTTCCTTCCTGACGCACTTCCACCAGAACGCATGAACCGATTTCGATAGTTCTGCATTCATCAGGAAGGTCTCGGGCTCCGTGAGGTTTATAGCAAAGAAGTTTCCGGAATTTCTGAAAGAGAAAAAATCATTTTACACATACAGCGCCATCTCGAATACCTGGCATGCATTACAACGGCGCTTGACAGCTACTTATTGTACACTGTTCAATTAATTTATCTTAAAAGAGTTTAAAATCTTATTGCGGGTTCTGTTAAGAGGTCACTAGGCGTGATAAGCATTTAATTTTGTTATAGAAAATAACTATACTCATCTTTGTTACCACGCAGAGTCGCTGGCAACAGCTAGTTACCTATACAAACGATTTACCCAATTAGGTAATAATATTATGTGTTTCTCTTTCCGTCAGTTCGTTCGTTTCGCGAATATCGAGGAAGACACGCCGTCGTACCACCGCCGGTACGACTTCTTCGTGTCGAAGTTCTCGGCGATGTGTCACAGCAGCCACCACGACAAGAACACGCAGGAGAGCATTCGACTGGCTGGGATACAGGGGTTGCAGGTAAATAATAATAATATGTGCCGTATCAAATTTCTATACAAACCGCGATTGTCAACAACAAAGTGACAACACAAAATTTTGTTTACAATCGAGTTTTGGTTGGAAATGACAAATTTTTGACAGAGGGTTAATGAACCATACCGCCAATCTTGAGCGAATGCGTAATAGTATATTTTTGTACAATATTATACATCTATGGTATTTTTGTACAAACAAAACATCCACTGTTACATAATAATGTACGCGTATGCTTAACAGTTAACACTAATCGGTCGATGTCTTTAACTTTACTAAGGTCAACGTTATCCAATTAGATATCTAGCTTAGACTTAATATTATTAAGATATGTCAAATTGACTAGGCTATACCTGGATGAATACCTAAAACATTTATTTTAACAAGCACGCGCCGACTAAGAGATACTTGACCGCTTTCGTACGAAGGCGATATGTCACGTTTCTTAACTTAGCTTTAAAATTTATTCCGAAGTTGGAAAAACAACATGTTCTCAGTTCTATTTTTAAAACTTTACGTTTTGTTATAGGGAGTTATACGGAAGACGGTGTCTGACGATTTGGTGGAGAACATCTGGGAGGCTCAGCACATGGACAAGATTGTACCGTCTCTGCTTTATAATATGCAGGTAGAATTATATTTGTCATTTTAAAACAGCTATCTACAATTCGCATGATGAGGCAAAGCTTAGACTGCGCTAGCTAGGAAAATTTCTTGAAAAGTTTTATAGGGCAGACCTCAACAATTTTTAATATTTCGTCAAAGCGGAGTCAAAGGCCAAGGCTTGCACTTCTCTTTTAATAGGCTAATTACCCTTATAAATAAAAATAGTATATTATTATTATGATACTTGGTTTAATTAAATAGACAATATAAATTTGTAATTTCAATTTTAGGAATTGTTTTTTTTTAATCTGTACATCACGTGATTCGAAACTCTGTCCGCCATGATGAGAGTCTTTGACGTCACTTATTTGAAACCAACCACGACCAAGGTGGTATAAAATGTTAATATTTTAAAATTCTTTATTATTAAATTGGGGTTTTTAAAATTAAAGATTTTTAAAACATTGTTGTTTTATAACTGTTTAGCAATGCTATTTTTAAGAAAATAAAATAGTCACTGAAAAGTGGCTATCTTAGAAATAATATGACCTACCTACAGTGTCAAATACCCTATTGTGATTCATCGTAGCTATTTGGCGAAATAATACAATGATCATTACATTATAAAATTATTATATTTACAGTCAGGGAAGCTAAAATAGGGCCAGATTGTGCATCTAAGTAATTTAGTAGAGCTGTGTCAAACCCAGACGGCAAATGGAATTGACATATTTCAACTAAATGACGTAGGACCGTTAACTGGACAGATTCAATTACCCTCATGATACCTAAACACAATTTCAATAGCCTAAACGCAATATTATTGTATTATAGTAAAAAGGTATACCGTTACGCCGTTTGTCCACCAACACCGTCAACCGAGAACGAGATTATTTCGGACCGATAAAATTACTAAGACCACAGGTTTTATTTTCCTCTACGCCTTTGACGACGGCGATGTCATTGCCGATAGAGCAATGTCGCTAGAAAATGAAACATAGCCTAGAATCTAAATGATAAAGTTGCATTTTATCGAGCCGAAATAACAATTTTATTCTCGGTTAACAGTGGTGGTGGCAAACGGCGTTAGCATTCCACTCACTAACTTCTTATTTCTTCCAGAGTGCGGAAAAGTACGAGACGGTGTCGTGCATGGACACAGACACTCGTGACGGCGCGGAGGAGGACCCTCCCAAGTTGGCGGAGGCGTGTCTACGGGAACTCGTCGGTCGCGCCTCTTTCGGACACATACGATCCGTGCTGAGACCTGTTCTCACGTAAGTACCTCATTAATAAACTCGTGAAAGATATTATCTACTTTTTAGTCGTGACTTCGCCCGCGTGGAATTTGAAAATAGGGTATATGTATGATTTTTCATTCTTTCTTTATAAAAATCTATTGTTATTGAAAAACGGTGTAATCGAATCCAATTTTTTGATACAATTGAAAACAACAAAGTTACAAGCCTTTAAAGTACTCAGAAAGAGATCCGATATCAATTGCGACGTCAAAGTTTACAAGATGCATACAAAGTTTATACTAAATTACGTTTTGAGAGAAAGAGATGGGTAGAAAACTTACATCGCTAATATCTTAGTTATTTCACAACGGAATACGGAATTTTTAAAATTATTCTGTATATCTTTTAGCTCACTATTATAATAAATTGCATACAATAAATTTTGTTTTAGACGCATCTTTCTGATTGTGTAAAAATACAAATATTTTGGGAACATAATATCTTTCTAAGACGAAAATTATTATTATCGGCTAGAGTGACACAAGATACGTAGAATACAGCGTAGTAGACGCTGTGTTCTACGTATCTCGTGTTACTTCACTTGTAACTGCAACAAATGTAACAGCAGCTGGTATGAAATACTGACACTTTATTAGTGGCGCTTATTAGAGGGCTATGAATACAGAACCCATACAAAACATGATCACAGACTATAAACTCTCCAGAAACTACTTTAGAGAAATTTATATTTAAATTTAATAAATTATTTTTTTAGTCACTTCGACCGTCACGAGCTTTGGGTGCCCAACGACTTTGCGGTGCACACATTTAAGATCATTATGTTCTCTATTCAAGTAAGTATTTGTTTATATACCTAAGTAATTTACTATCTCTTCGACAGTCTTCATCATCAGGGTGGTATAGTAACACTATACATAAAGATGATAAAGCTTAAACCCTTTATTCATAAAAATATTTAGGCAATGTTTAACTAATCAAAGTTCGCTGTACCTTTCTGTCGTGTGACGTTTTCAATAGTCCAGAAGGGGATAACGAACCTTGTAAAGTTAAACATTGCTTAAATATTTTATAAATATTTAAGCAATGTAAATTAGTTAGTATCTGTTTCTTATATAGTTTACTTAGCACAAAGTAGCGGGGCTTAAATTTTCGCTAAGCAACGTCAGGATTTGCCAATACGATAATTTGGAAATTTTACTTTTAGCTGTGCTACTTTTGCTGTTAACTCTATATACCCAAAAATATACTTTTTTGTATTGTTTCGACGGATGGAATTAAGTAAATGTTATTCTTTAGGCACAGTACTCGTACAGCGTCGTGGAAGCGCTGATGCAGCATTTGGACGCAGCTGCGGGCTCAGAGCGTGCGCGCCCGCGAGTGCGTGCGGCGCGTGCCGCAGTACTCAGCAACATTGTCGCTATTGCTGCGGGCGACAGCGTTGGTATGTTGCTAGATATGTAAAAGTATTTTACAGCTTACACTAGGAATTAGCCGTGGCTTTGCCCGCTTAGAAATGATATCCTATAGCAATAATCGAAAAGATTCAATGTAAGCCAGCTATCTATATATCCATTAACAATTCCTTTACTACTTTTGGCGTGCTAGTGCCACAAATGTGCGAAAAAAATACATTTTTTTTATATTTCATATTAATCGGATAATAATAAAATTTTGTATTCCTTTACGGTACAAAGAAGTTAGCTAGATAACGATAGATATAGCTTCTACTCCTAAATTTGAACATCGTATCTTAGGCACATTTTGTTGCGGGCGAGCGAAAGACATTTTTCTGTTGCTGACTTGTTTAACTGATTTTAATTTTTAAAACTATGATAAAATTTATATTTCAGGCTCAACATTTGGCCATTTTTTAAAATATATTAAGCATTACTTACTGATTTAATTTAAAATTTTTACTTTCAGGACCATCAGTGTTGGAGATTATCAATAATCTTCTGACGAACCTGAGAGCTTCAGTTGCAAGAGACTCTGACGTAAGTTACAAATAACAATCGCTTAGCAAAACGATAACCTATATAGTCGGATTAACAATTTTCTCAAATTCATTATTAAAATGTGTATTAAATTTCAAAATCAGTGGTCGGCGTAATTGACCGACAAACATTCAAACAAACAAACTTTAGCATTTACAATAAAATTAATAGGATTGCTCTTCAGTAATTACTACATATTCTTTATTTATAATTACAGAAAGAATCAGACGAGAAGCTATACCAAGATGCCCTGATCAACGCTCTGGGAGAGTTTGCTGACCATCTACCGGACTATCAAAAGATCGACATTATGATGTTCATAGTCAGCAAAATACCGAGCCAACGCGGCAAGAGTACCAAGGCCGACGCTATGCTGCAAAGCATCCTGTTAAAATCTTTGTTGAAGGTATCATAGCAACTTTATTAACAACATTATTAAAACTATTATTAGTTTAATCATCGCACTCAGAATCATCTAAATATTACTTAATTTTATTTTATTCGGCAATTGGACTTGTCTTTGTCAAACGAAAGTTAGGTTTAAAAATCCACGAATATTTCTGAGTGCGGCCAGAAAGTAACAAGTCACTTATTTATATCCGTTGTTATGTATTATGGAAACCTTACAAGGAAAAATAGTTCATATACGATAAATAAACAAGCATGAGACTTGTCACATGTAGGAACGCGTGGCAAACTCACGTTTTGTTAGATGATTGCTTGTTACACATTTAAATAATTTTTCACAAGTTTGTTAGTAATCTGCAAGCGGAGCTTAAACTTGGTTTCCTTGTTTGAAAGCCAGAACTTGAGATTAAGTTATGATTACATATTTTGAGTTCTAAAAATTTTATTCTGACTTTTTTTCGTATTTATTTATATTTTATTATGTTGATTTGAGTGTTACTAGTTAAAAAGGGTTTTTAAGTTAATTATCTATCTTAGGTGGGCAGCACATACCGCACAGTGGAACTGAGCAAGGCGTTCCCGCCGGCTTTCCTCGAGGCCTTACTTCGCTTGTCGAGCGCCGACGAGCCGCGAACCCGCGCGTTGCTACAACGTATCCTACACACGCTGTTGGACAGACGTACCAATCTGCCGTCACTAGCCACGCCCACGTATGTGTAACTTATTCGCCAATTACGTACGCATACTCAAACAGTCAGACTGGACATGAGGGCACAGTTGTCGTAGTTTCTATTATATATTACTTGCGAGACCTTTGGATGTTAATCGTGTATTATACTATGCATGCAGGAGCAAACTAGCCTCATAATCGATACAAAATTTTAGGAAGAATTAGCATAACATTTTAAGTATATTCAATGGTGTCTGTTGTCTTTCCTGTTATAGATTTATATAGGAAATAATTTACACATCGTAATTTTTTCAGTGTCGAATATGCAGAATTAGGTCTTGTTGTTGAAAAATGTTCTCGCCCTGACCTCATATTCATCAGCAAACATGGATACGCTATATTCAGCTCTCTTTATGATGGTAAGTCGATAGAACCACTATCTTAACTTGGCATTTAAATTCCTTACAAACCGACCAAGTGCTAGTTGGACGCGTGTATTAAGGGTTTCGTACCAATTAAGAACAAAAAATTAGGAACCAGAGTTTTGAAAGTCCAACAGCTTTAGCTTTGCTCTTTCTAACAAGCGATATTGCGATGTAGACGTACTGCAGCGCCACCTAGTACCAAGAAGAAGAAACTTGAAAAAAAACACGTTTTTTGTATGAGAGCCACTCTTAAATATTTAATTTAATTTGATTTTAGAAATTGGTGTTATAGCGGCAATAGAAAATACATATTCTATGAAAATTTTAAACAACAACGGAAATATATTTAATACTTTTATACTATACACATGTTTAAGATTTTTATTATATGATACACATATCCAAAACCCAGGAACATTAAAAATTTTTTTGTTCCGTCGGTGGGATTCGAACCCACGACCCCCGGCTTAAGCTACCAACGCGCTTACCAACTGAGCCACAGAGGTCGTCATATTATTGCTTTTCCTCATGTTACTTTTTACGGAATATAATCAAACGAATGATTCTCTCAAGTTTTAAATACAGTAAATGGTTGAATATTATTAATTGCATTCACACATTAAAAAAAACTGAATAATATTATTTAACCTAAAAATAAATACAAAAGGCGACTTTTTTGCTATGCTATTTCTTGTTATTGTGAATGTGTGTAATGCAATAAAATATATTCATTCGTTCTTCAAAGCGTAGAGTGTATGTTTATCAATTTCTCTCGATGTATTCAGGTCTTCAATTGGAGTCGAACACATCTGAGAATGTAAGCGCGATCTACACGACACTCGCGCTGCTGTGTATCGAGTTGGCGTCAGACGAGACCGTCTGCGACATGTTCCAGCTTGTTCTCTCGTAAGTTTGCTGATTCTTCTGTGGTAGTTAGTAGTTTTACATTATTTATATTATTACATGATTATTGATTATTTATATTATTACATTGATTTACGTTTACATTTGATTGCCATTGAGTTAGTGCTGGCGCTGTAAACTAAGTCAGTAGTTCGTCAGTATTCGACGCGACAGCAATGTTCTGACTTGAAATCACTTAACACGATAGCAGTGCCAGTTCAGCACTGACTCGGCAGTTAACTGACGTCAGTTACTGATTTAATATAAATCAGCCTTTATTTTAAAGTTAAGTGCAACATTTTCGTCTAACTAAGTTGCTATGAAATGCTAAAGAGGCTACGGCAGCTAAGCTAATTCATATTGGCTTTGCGTTTCCGAGTAGACCATACTATTGTTTGGCTTGTTTTGCTAACGTTTGGTCTCGCTTGTCTAAAGTTAGTCGATAAAATACAAGCGCTAACGTGGTTTGACCTCATTGCGTGGACTGAAATAAAGTACTTCTAAACGCGCATTCAGCATTCGTCAACTTTACAAACCCTTGTCTTTACGTGCCTTTTTAACCGATTTTATAAAAAGGAAGTTATTCTGTACCGAATGTATGCCTATGACTGATAAATCACCGGTGATTCCCCAGTATCCAGCAGTCAGCGCTGTCCAACCCGGTGCTGACGACGGCGCAGCGCTGTCAGCTCGCCACCATCGCGCTGTCGTTGGCGGCGCTAGTGCCGCACGTGCTGCGTCTGCCGCGCGTCAACGAGTACATAGCACAGGTACAGCTTGGTATACCGTCGTGTTGAGTTCTAAACGGACAATGAAGAGCGGCATTTCCGTACCCATAGGATTAAAACGGGACCTTATTACTAAGACTTCGATGCCTGTCCGCCGGTTTGTCTCCAGGCTGTATATTTAGTCATATTTTAATTCCTGTAGAGAGCTTACAGTGGTGAACGAATAAAGTACTCATATAATGATATTTTGTTAATCGTAGTCAGACGTCTTTAATAAGTCCTTATGTTTACAGATAGTAGACTCGAGGCGTGAAGAAGGCAACCATCTTTTGCCGCCTCTGCTTGACGACTATGACATACCTTCCTCGAAACAACCGAACAAGCTGCCCTATCTTATGATAGATCAGGTAATGTCGTACGACTATATACGGATTCATTTAGACTTTTTTTGAATTGATAGGTTTTAATGTATTTTGTGAATTAAATAAATCTACTACATGTTTTACATGTAGTAGATTTATTAAAATTGCTTTACGAATGCATATTTTTATTGATGTAGACAAAACTATTTGCTAACGATCTTAGCTCCCGATTTTCGATATTCTAAAGACAGGATTTGACATTTTTTTATTTAATCTGCCATCAGTTTTTACTAGTCAATCATATGGATCATGGAGTGTTCATTATAAGTCAAGTTTATGAAAGGCGTCCTAATGAACATGTACCTAGTCATTCATTAATTGAAAACATAATGAAATGTGTATTTTTTTAGTGTAAACGTTTTATTTTGGTCATTATCGTCATTAAGAAAGAAGACTCAAAAATTTTGCATACCATGGTTTTAGCATTAAAAGTGATTTACAAATATTAATTATTACAAACATAATGTCCCATTCATAGATTTATGAACTTTTGTTAGATGGCGATAGCGGAGCGACTGACGGCGGACGGCGCGGACGCGTCACGTCTCACCGCACCGTCACCGTACGTGCCCGGCGCCGCGCACGCGCATAGACACAGTTGGCTCGAAACCGGTCAGTGACTAACGCACTAATTAAAATCATGTAGTTTTCAAACTACGAATCTATTTAATCTTATTTCATTGATAATTAAAAATTGTAACAAATGCTGCTTTGTTGGTAAGTTATGAAATAAATTCATTCATCAATGTGTAATTTACACTCAGCGAGGTTACGAAATCAAGCGAGCAGTGAAGTTCATAATATTGTAATTTAATTTCTTTGATTCTATACATGAACCAAACCTAGTGTCATAAAGTCTCATATATAATAGTATATTTTTTTAGATGTATTATAAAACCCTTTCGCACATTATTTACAGGTGCGGCGCAAGGTCGTGATAGCCTTGCTGACATATCCGCGGGACCGGTCACCGAGCTGGACAGCGCTAATAGCTCACCGGGAGTACAACGGGTGAGTTAGACAAAGGACGTGAAATATTTTTTTTATAATATATATTAACATTGCATCACCTTTACTGATAAAAAATATATAGCGTAATCGTTGTATGTTGTTATTGGAACAACTTGGCGTCGATTTCGAAACTTTTTTTGGCAAATTTCTATACACCTCAGATAAGCTAACGTTATCGTGAAACGATAAATCTTACGTCATAATGTTTGATATTAGCAGACAAAGTACGACGGGCTTGATGAAGAATACAAGAAGTTTATTGACAAGTATAGTGGTGATCATCACCCGAATATGCAAGATTTCGGGATATACGTAACTAAAGATTCAGTTTTTGTTTAACTATAGACACAGCTTTTACCCGTGGGTTTTACCACGTGGAGATGATTTGTTCTATATCAACATTCCTGTTGCATTACTTGGGAGCATTTGATTTAAATAAAAAGTAGGATCATTTAGCGATATATTCGCGAAATTTCATCTCTCGCATAACTGAGTGGAACTATTTGGACAAATATCAGTCTTACAGCTTGTTTCACCGCTTACAGATAGTCTATTTATTTGACAGATACAACTTTATATGACAGATTTTGTATGGAGAATCTGTCAAAAAAGTTGTGGATAGCCTAACAGAAACTTTAACAGTAAGCGGTCTTGTTAAAATTAATGAAGAAAAAATTAAAAAAGATATTTGAGACTGAATAAATATTATTATTATTTATATTTTTTAATTTTTTTTTGGTCGTTTCGTATAGAGACTTGGCATTGATTTCTGGAATTGGCAATATGAAGAAAATGACTCGTTTACCAGTGAAATAGAAGAAGAAATAACAATGGTTGATATTCGATGTATTGTGTAATTTTTAAAACTGTATTTACTGATTTAGATAGAATACTAATAAACTTTTACTTTTAGATGTGAATATTAGCAACGATTGTCTGTTCTTGGAGACATTAAAAGCCCTGGGGTTTCTATGAGTCTTAAGTTGCTTCTCTGATTTGCCGCGTACGACCGGAAAACGTTTGATTTATATAGGCTATTTATATATATATATAGGTTAAATTGATTTATATAGGTTAAATTTTCTACCGACAATGGCGTAGCTACCCGCTTTCGCTGTGACTGTATTATGGAGATACTTTTTATTCAACTTTTTTTTCGATGGCGGTCGCTTGCGGTAAAGATCGGGAAATCAACTTCTTGGGTTAACTATAAACACGGATAGTCATTAATAATATTATGTATGTAATAGTATATAATATTAATATTATGTATCTATAAAAGCAATATAACATTCCAGCACCAGTGCTCGAGTGAGAACGTGAGTCTGGAGGCGCTGCGTCGCGCGGCGTGCGGTCCCACTGAGGCGGACAAGCGCGAGGCGGAGCGACGTCGCGCGACGCTCAACAACACATTCCGCACCGCGCCATTTGATCACCTGCTCACGCTCACTCAGCCCAAAGTATGCTGGTTAAAAGTTTTTTTTTTCAATTCGGTTTCTAATATTTTGGTGTAACGGATGTCGTGGAAACTAACACATTTGTGCCGAAGGGTCCACGGCATAAATCAATAATAATAATAAGTGCCCTGTCTTAATTGAAGACGTAAGTTAATTAAACGGATAACTAACTTTGTACAATATTACAGTAAATGCTATCATTTTTCCCCATAAAATTTTGATAAACCTTGTAATTTTGCGGTCCTAAAGCGTCCATTTATGCAAAGTTAGTTACCCGCTTCTTCCACTTAAGTATTTAATTGTGACTTAAGGCGCACTCGGCACTACACACCTAAGCCGCCGATGTCGTCGACATTTGTCGGTAATATTTGGCACATGTGTTAATGACACCTGCAAGTACGTGTCGCCGACATGTTTCTATCCACATATTTTACGTTCAGTTATTTGGGAGTTCATTGGAGACATACAACATGACACGTAGTTTTAATACATTTAGAACAATGACAGAAACAATAATACGATATATTATCGTTTCCAGTACGAGATCCAGGACAAGCTGGAGGAGATATTCAAGTCGCTGTCGGAGGAGCCGCTGCTGTGTAGCACCAACTGCAGCTCGCCCGCCAAGCGACTCACACCGCCCTACTCCTCGCACTTCCCTGACTTGTTCCTATACTGAGTGAGTATACACTTGTAAGAAAAATAAAACTGACTAAATGCGAGTCGGACTCGCGGACACGAAGGGTTCCGTGACAGTAGACAGCAAAAAATTGTGAAAACGTATTTCCGAAAGTTAAACATCTACAGTAGCTCACTTGCTATAAAGCAATAGCACCATCTAGACGACATCTTAGCGACTCTATTAGCAAAGATCAAAAACTAGCCAAAAATTACGTTTCTTGCATGAGACCTATCCTTAAATATACAATTTATTTTGGTTTTAGTATTTGTTATAGCGGCAACAGATATACATAATCTGTAAAAATTTCCGTTTTCTAGTTATTACCGTTGTAAAGATTCAGCCTGGACACAGACAGATGCACAGACAGACAGACGGACAAGTGGACAGATGGACAGATATCGTAGTCTTAGTATTAGGATTCCGTTTTACTCTTTGGGTACGAACCCTAATATATGATAATACTTTAGGGTGTGTATGTGTCCCTTTTAGGGACGCTGTTAAGCATTTGTGTATTATCCAACAAAACATTAGAATTTGAGTTATGAATGCAGTTTTATTCCTTAAGGTCAGAAGAATAACACTATTTATAACTCAAAACCTGTTTTTGTTGGATAACATTCAATTGCTTATCAGCGTCCATTATTAGTGTCTACTTAGAAGTGGTAGTTCTGAGAGCACAAAAAAATTACTTAAGACTAGAAAAAGTCTCATTGGACTCGGTTTGTCCGCCCGGGATCCGCAAGGGTGCAGGCCCTTGCGAGTACCAGACGATGGTCTACCCGTTAGGCCACGGACGCTCTTACTAATGTTGCCTTCAGAAAAATAGTATCTTTACATGAAATCGACATTCCTGTATTTTGTATTTCCATACTTATTTTTTGATGCTTGGTGACGTTTATAATTTATAATTTTTCACCAATAACAATATAAATTACTTTTTATTTTACAGATGCAAGGAGCTGGATATAGCTTTTGCTAATTTATCGAAGCTGAAATCAATTATACGCTACTGCCACAAGTTACTTAATGCTTCCAGTTATATCGAGCACACTGTTCGCACCTTTAATAATAAAAATAAGTAACTCGAAATCACCCGTTGTGGAAAATTATAATCAAGGCTGTCAAACTTAAATGTCAATTTCCCACAAGAGGTGATTTGAAGTTACTTTCTTTTTATGATTAAAGGTACGTATTGTATGTAAATCACTTATTGTGTTATAGACTTTTGTGTAATAATAAAAATGTACGATATCACTAATCATGTTAAATTCAAGTATTTTTTTGTGTCGGAATAACGCTTCCAATGTTGGAAATTCTAACCCGAATACGGTAATAGGGTGTATACTTACAAAAACTTGTAATAAGTATGACAATATTAGAAAAGGAACAAATAACTTTTAAAAGGTGAAGGGTAACGTAACTAAAAACATATAGAGATGTGATTGATGAAATTTTAATCTTAGTAGCTGAGTCGTTGTAATAATTGTATAAGAGAGAGAGTAAATCTTGAACACTACGCCGTTTAAATATGAAATATGTCAATTATACAAATACGTTTATTTCTTAACAATTTATAATAATTGCTTTGCTCATATTTTTTTCCGGAAATAATTTTAAGTAAATATTATGAGTGGGAGTTGGAACAATGTGCTATTATACGTGATATTAATATTAATATATTTTTTGGTTGAATAATATGGCAATCTGGGGGCACGGGAGTGCCCCCGCCAAGACGAGCCAAGCGAAGGGGAAGCGCAACGGCCACGCTACCTTTTCTCGAAGTGGTTCGTCGTATTTTTGAACCTTCATTCTTTCGCACCGGCCTAGTTCGACTCAAATGAATAAAAACCTACTGATATTATAGAATTGTAGATCAAATTGGGGGTTGCTGTGTTGAAGTATTTACTGGAAGTGTTGCAAATATATGGCTTAAGGGTTCAGATATTATCTTGAAACAGTTCTGCGTTATAACATGTATACATGTGTGATGAATATGAGTGTATTTCAACTATCAATTTACCATCATCGGCATTCCGTGTTTCGCTATATAGGGTGTAACAAAAGTAAGTCATAAATCTTTAGGGATCATATGTGTCACTGATATAGAGTTAACTGTGAAAATACCTGCGCTGAAAGTGAAAAAAAATCTTCGCGATTGGTGGGGGCAAACTCATGTCGCTCGAACGCTTGGCCTGTATGGCGATTTTTTTTCGCTTTCAGCGCTGCTTTCCTTCACAGTAAGCTCTATTTAGGGAACACATTGGATCCCTAAAGTTTTATCACTTACTTTCGTTACACCCTGATATGTCAGATTTAGGTCCGCAAAAAAAATAAAGGGAGAAAGTTTCTTGTCATATAGTACGTATGTGTAATTATTGTGTTACATTCCAGTAAACGTTGGATACGAGAACGTACGTGTAACGAATCACAAACGAATCTCACACTTCTTTTTATCTGTGCATTTATGATATTTTACGATTTACTATTATCCGAATAAATGCTTTTCCTGTTATGATGAATTAAAAAATATTATTTATAGTTGTGCAAATACTTTGCATATTGTAAGAACTGATTTATGACCAGTACTTAAATTATTTTCAATATCACATCATTTTATTGTTTCGAGCTTTTAAAATCAGCATTTTAACTTAATATATTTATTTACTTTAAAAGGTAACAGATTTAGCATCTCTGTTAGTATTCTAAATCTTTGACCAACGTTTACTTTACAAAAAATCTCAGCATTTATTATAATGTATATTAAACTTAGTTTAAATGTATTCAAAGTAGCCTTGATGGTAAGGGATGTTTTTGCAAGTATTTATATGTATTCTAACAAAATATGTGTCATTTTTATCACAGATCAAAAATATTTATCAATGTACAACTAGGAAAGATATTTAATCGTTTTAAGGTGATCGCACAATTGTCAGCACTTGGCGGCGCACGCGCAGCATTTTAGAGTCGGTTGTATGCGATTACGTGAAACCATGCACTTTCACCAGAGTGCTGAGTACGAGTTTTTTTGAAACCGTGAACGCGTTTCGCTTTTACTATGATTTTATATGGAATTTTCACAGCGCCACCTAGCGATGCTCACGGTCACATGTACAAATCCCATGTATAAAATCTTGGTAAACGCAAAATGCCTTCACCGTCGAATGTGAAAAAAAAACTTGCACTCGGCACTCCGTTTGTATTTCGTAAAGTGAATGTACGATGGGGGAAATTAAAACGCAGCCAATTGACGGGTCACTTGGTCGGAAAATGATAATTCGTAATATGTCGGCTGGGTTTGACATAACGCAGCCAACTTAAGTAGATCCGCAATCCTGCTCTGTTAAACTTCCCTGATTGTGCAATGCTATAAATAAATGCGTTGCGTACTGTGCTGACAAAAGAGCGACTACTTTAGTAAATACACTTCATAGTACTTTCGCAACGTAGGTGTTCAGTAGGCGTGTGACTTGCTAGACGATTGTCAACCTTATTCTTAATAGCGTTAAGTTTGATATTATTTAAAACTGTTAAATTGTTCTAAAACTCTATTCGATGTAAATTAAATAAATTTATGACAAATCACCAGTATTTGAATGTATATTATGATATTAATAGTTATTGTATTTAGTTGTATGAAGTTATGTTGTTTATTTTTCCATGGTTTGGTTGCGGTAAAAATATTTGGACGTCTATTGTTTCTCATCAAATGTGTACCTAATTTATAAGCCTCCTAAGTAAGCAGCACTTTCATAATGTGGATTTGTATTATTAATAAACTTCTGTAACAAGAACAAAAACGTTTTCAACGGCTAGACAGATGAAAGTATTGTTTATTACGTATCGTACTTAGGTTGTGTTGAAACAATAATAATGGTGACAATGACTTGTGTCGTTTTATTTAAATCTCAAACGTCTACCCTCAGAGACCTTTCACGATGTTTCAATTTTGATTGATTTCAATTTAATTAAAGAGTTTGACATGTAAAGGGCCGGTGAATTTCGCCAACGTATTTAAGGAAAGGATTTGTCAAAGTATAAT